>JAYKQN010000022.1:16960000-17010000 GCA_036785175.1 Eupleurogrammus muticus | reverse complement strand
TAGATTTTAACGTGTTATTTAATCATATTTGTCTTTTTTAACCCATACGGAGCCAGAGTAACCGGTGTAACAAGACATAGAACAAAAAATAGAAATGTGTTCTGTGTGGCCCACTTGGTCTATGGTATAATTCACATAATTTTCCTTTAAGGATAAACGAGTCTGGATTCTTATGCGTTAAAATAAAAACACATTTGGGTTGATGGAGAATAAAATAGAAGCATTATAACTATATAAAAAATATACAGAATTGCAAACCTTACATATATGAAATTGCATTGAGGTGATTTACACTTAAACGTTTCTGCATAGTGGTGTTTTATTTTGAAAAGACCCTACACTAAAAAACTTGTAAATGTAATTTCAACATGTTAGTGAATTAAAATAAAACACATCTGTGCTGATGGAGAATAAAATAAAAGCATTACAACAACTATATAGAAATGCAAACTTGACACAGACTTTACATTTTGACGTTTCTGCTTCAGGCTGCAGATATTTTCAGGTTGTTGGGAAAGTGAAATAATCTCATAACTAACTATTTAGCTGCTGCAATGCATTTTACGTCTGTTTTTATGTGAACAGTAGCTTGTGGAATGTGTTTTTAGAAATAGAATAAAGTTTGATGACTGAAACACAGTGTTTTATTTTGAAAAGATCAAACGTAATTAGGCAATAAGTATATACAATTTAATTTGTGTACGGTATAATTTTTTAAAGTAAAATATTTGTTGAGTAATTAATTAATTTATTGAAGGTTCATATACCAAAAAATGGCTAAAAGTTTTATTTGTATTGTATTTAACTTAAATATGTAAAAGTTAAACTATTACATTGATTACTGAGTAATTCCATTCTAATGTATTTAAGTAGAAATCTCTTGGAAAATTAAAGTAAATTCTACTTAAAATATTTATATACTGCAAATATTAAACAATATAAGTCTTATAAAATAATATATAAGTCAACTTTATATTTTATGTATTTTAAGTTTTGGTTTTGGTCAGTTTAATCTTGTTTTTTAGAAACGTCATTTCTATCTCATATTTTTCCTTTTTATCTCATATTTTTTTATTTTTTGATGTCATATTTTGTTAAAAAGCAACACATTTCCACATGATAAAATTGTATGTTTTGCACTGAAGCATATTTCACTTCACACTTCATTCATATTTCACATTTAAATTAAACATCAAGCGTCTCTTTACGTTGCTGCTCCATTGTAGTGGTTGTAGTTCGCATGTTGAGAAGGTGCACGGCACCGTTTTATACTCGGGGAACATTTCCAACTTTTTCCTCCCGACATGCAAACATGTCGTGTGAAATTAGCATCGCGACGACTGGAGAGAGGAAGAGCAGAAGTTTTACTGTCACACACACACACACACACACACACACACAAAGGATCCACACGATGCAAAACGTCAGTCCTGAAGGTGAATTACGTTGCAGGATGAAGCTGAGCCACTGCAGCAAAAACACTTTCTCTGCCTGCTGATCAATTTTGAGATTTTGGATTTAGTTTGATGCATGAGACCATTTGTATAAAACCCCAACTTATCTACAGTAAAAACAGAATAAAAGTGCGTATTTGCATCATATAGGCCCTTCAGACTAATAAAAAACAACAGTAAAATCCACACATTTCTGAATTTCAGCAGCTCTCACACACACCAAACTATTTTCTCAAGGTTTGTACAAACGCCGTTTGCTCATACATGATTCATAGCCTGATTTATACAACATTTTTTTCATAAAAGCAGGAAAATGGATTTTTTTTACTGTTGCATGTATTTTCTGATTTCTGGAGTGAAAAAAACTCGGATAAAATGTCCCTGTAAAAAGTTTGACTTTAATATTTACCTAAATGAGACATTGAACCTGCTGTTCTGCCCATCCTTGGATAAAACCTCGTATCATGGACCTGTGGATTTGTGTTTTTTACCCAGCGATCCCCAGGCCGGAGGACCGGGGGCTGAGGGTGGCGGTGCTGGCGTCCGTGGTGAGCGGCATCGTCATCCTCGCCATGTCCCTGTCCTTCCTCATCTGCTGCCTGCAGGAACGATCCAGCCGGGACCGGCAGAAGAAAGAGGGACGGAGCAGGTAGACCCGAATATGACCTGAATATAACCTTAACATAATCTGATTATAGTCTGAGTATATGATGAATATAACCTGAATATATGATGAATATAACCTTAGTATAAACTTAATATAGTCTGAATTTAACCTGAGTGTAACCTGATTATAGTCTGAATATATGCTGAATATGACCAGACTATAACCAGATTATAACCAGATTATAAACAGACTATAACCAGAATATAACCAGACTATAACCAGAATATAACCAGAATATAACCAGAATATAACCAGACTATAGCCAAACTATAACCAGATTATAACCAAACTATAACCAGATTATAACCAATCTATAAACAGATTATAACCAGACTATAACCAGACTATAACCAGACTATAACCAGAATATAACCAGACTATAACCAGAATATAACCAGAATATAACCAGAATATAACCAGACTATAACCAGAATATAACCAGAATATAACCAGACTATAGCCAAACTATAACCAGATTATAACCAAACTATAATCAGATTATATCCAATCTATAACCAGATTATACCCAGACTATTACCAGAATATAACCAGACTATAACCAGAATATAACCAGACTATAACCAGACTATAACCAGATTATATCCAATCTATAACCAGATTATAACCAGACTATAACCAGAATATAACCAGATTATAACCAGAATATAACCAGACTATAACCAGACTATAACCAGATTATATCCAATCTATAACCAGATTATAACCAGATTATAACCAGACTATAACCAGACTATAACCAGACTATAACCAGGATATAACCAGACTATAACCAGACTATAACCAGACTATAACCAGACTATAACCAGACTATAACCAGACTATAACCAGACTATAACCAGAATATAACCAGACTATAACCAGACTATAAACAGATTATAACCAGATTATAACCAGGTTATAACCAGACTATAACCAGATTATAACCAGACTATAACCAGACTATAACCAGAATATAACCAGACTATAACCAGACTATAAACAGATTATAACCAGATTATAACCAGGTTATAACCAGACTATAACCAGATTATAACCAGGTTATAACCAGATTATAACCAGATTATAACCAGGTTATAACCAAACTATAACCAGATTATAACCAGACTATAACCAGAATATAACCAGATTATAACCAGAATATAACCAGATTATAACCAGACTATAACCAGATTATAACCAGACTATAACCAGACTGCATCCTCTGTAGACCAGGCTTTGCATGTTCCTTGTATCCATGGTAACCTCTGAAGAGATAAACCCTGTCCCTTCAGACGCAGGGACAAACGTTCGTCCCGTCGCAGCGAGTGCTGGTTGGAGAGGGAGGAGGGCGACTGGGAGGCCTTCCCCCCCCCCAAGATCTTCCACCTGTCCCAGAGGATGAACCCCCGGCTGGCCCCTGACAGCCCGCTGTACCTGACGGGGGGTCTGAGCGGCTACGAGAACAGCGGCTACCAGAGGTAACGCTGCACTGATCTGCTCATTTCAGAGGATTTTTACTAAAATACACATTTCATACTTCCCTTTACCTCCATTTCCATCCAGACTATATTCTGTAGTTTTTTACCAAGCTGCTTATATATTATTCACAGACAGTTCTAGACAAGATGTTGACATAAGAAATAGGAAAAGGGCTTGTTTTTTTGTGTTGAAAGCAATTATAGAGCAATAAAACCCAAAACCCCAAGACTGAAGAAGTCTGAAAAACAAAAACACGGCCTTAATACACAAGGAACTAATACCAGACAGCAGTAAAAACACTTTATTTAGTGTTGGAGCTGAGTTTTATCATGTAATTTATGATTAAAACTTACTGCTGTATCAGAGGGTTTTGGATATTAACAGGTTACTTTGATTCAAGTGCTGTTCTTTTACAACTCTGAGGTACATGCTTGAGTATTTGCTGCTTTTTACTTGCACTCAGGTACATTTCAGAGGGAAATACTGCACCAGCTACTTCACTACGTGTATCTGGACGTTACTTTCAGATGCATGTTTGTCACAATGTGTAATATGACATATATATGTGTGTGTGTGTGTGTGTGTGTGTGTGTGTGTGTGTGTGTGTGTGTGTGTGTGTTCCAGGAGTCAGGAGAGCCTGCTGAAGGCCTCCTCCGTTCCCGGCGTCTACCGCTCAGAGTCCCAGCTCTACCCCCACGTGGTCCTGCAGCGGGTGCCGACCCCCACGGCGCCCTCCGCCCCCTCGGCCCCCGCCGCCCCGCTCTACCTCCACGTGGCTGGCCCCGCCCCCTCCTCCAACGCCTCCACCCTCGCCCACGGCCACGCCCACCTAGCCGTGCCGCAGTACCCCACCCCCACGTACCCCCCCAACCCCGGGGCGGCCTACCCCCACCCCGCCCCCATCTACCCCAACCCCAACCCCAGGCCGCAGAGGCCGTGGCAGTAACTCCGCCCCCAACTTCCTGGAGGAGATGACATCACCGACAGAGGAAAGAGACGTCCACACGGGAACGTTCAGGAGTCTCTGTCTTTATATTACAAACTCCTGGGTGGGGAACGTGATAAAAACCGCGGCAGTCAACCCCCACCCTCGCTGCATGCTGGCTGGAACTTCTGCAACTTGGACCTGACAGGAACTTTTTTATTTGAGATGATTCCTGTTTTACTTTCTGCAGGACGAATAAATCTCGCCTCCTTTAGCCAGATGACGTTGGCTGAAAAGGCCGGGTGGTGTTTGTTTGTTCTTCCCTGGGGGGTGGTGCTGCTTGAGGACATGCTGATGACATAGGAAATAATGAAAGTTGGACTTTTAAACCTGTCACGGCATGGTGGGGTTCTGGTTCAGCAGCCGGGTCCATCAGAACGAGAGAAAATGTTCACGGCTAAATGTAGAATGTTGTCATTAAAGTGTGGATGTTTTATAAGAACTGGACACTAGACTGTTCATTTTAATATCAATGGCGCAACAACAAAAAAAACTTTGCCAACCACATTAAAATGAAATTAAAAATTGTTAATTAGAAAGCATGGCCGCTGCATCAAAGATCTGTGACAAGAGACTTTGTGACGGTTTTTGACAGATAAAGTGTCCAAGAATTAAAAATCCAGAATAGAAAGATGAGTAATTAACAGGGTTATAACTGTGTGTGTCCTGTCAACAGTTTTATTCTCTTCTACTATTGTGATTTATGGGAAAAATGATTTTTGTTGCAGTACCACCCGTGACCACTGGGGGAAAGGTGGCGCTGCATCCAGGTCTATAACACATCAATGGGTCAAAAATACTAGAAGTATAAGAACAACATGAGCAATTGTTGTTTTTTGTGATTACCTACATCTTAAAAATGTACATTTTCCATTGAAATTCCCCCATATTTTACGAAAAATTAGGCAATTCAGTGTAGGCAAAGTTATAAAATTAAATTGAGATATAATATAAAGGAGGAACATCGAAGATTTATTTTCCAATTTATTAATTCACTTTAACAGATGAACACTCATGAAACAATAACCTGTAGAGAGTTTTAGTTTCTAAAAAATAATTTTATTTTTTTTAAATAGCTTCACTGTTTAGAAGTGATTCCTCCCTATCAGCCGCAAAATCCTGGATGTGTATATTTTTGTAGGGAAGTGGCCGTGGTTGAAATTATTGCTTTAATGCAGTTTTTTTTAGAGATCACAAATTAATTATTTTTGTTATCTAGTGTGTGTTTAACAAGTTAATTTATCAACTTCAGTCAATATGCTGATGATGAACTTTTTTCTGTCAGTTTACAAAACTTACATGTGTCCACACTGTAAAACCTTAAAATTACCTTAAAATTTACAGCAACCATCTTGAAAGTTACTGTATTTTTTGCAGTAGAAGTACTGTACTTCTATTCACAGTATTGTCTTTACTGTAAAACAAAAATCAATTAAATACTGTGATCTAAGTTGTATTTACAGTATTGGATGATTAATTGTACAGTAAAGATCAATTAAATACTGTGATTTTAATTGTATTTATAGTACCAGTATATGGTGATTAATTGTACAATACAAATAAATGAAATACTGTTATTTCAGTTGTATTTACAGTATTAGGTAATTCATTGTATTATAATACAGTAACTCTTTCACTACTGTGATTTTCTACAGTAATACCACTGTGATATATTGTAAAATATACAGCATTTACTGTAATAATTGTTTACTGCAATGTTACTGCGTAAAACGCAGTAAATACCTGCACATTTCACAGCAAAGTTTTACAGTGCAGCGTCTTTTTAAATAAAACATCTGTGTTGGAGAAAAAAATAAAAGCAATATAACAAATATTTACACAGATGAAGTTGTATTGAGGTGATTTACACAAAGTTTCTGCTTTAGGCTGCAGATATTTTTCAGATTGTGGGTAAATCAAATAATCTTATAAGCTTATTTACAGCAGAAATATAGTCTAGTCCTCACCCAATAGCTGCTGCATTTTAAGTGTGTTTAATGCTTTTCTTTTCTAACAGTAGCTTGTGGAATCGCCCTTTAATATGTTTTCACAAACGGAATAAAGGTTTAATGACGGAAACAAGGTGGTGTTTTATTTTGAAAAGCCACTATGATAAAAAAATATTCATTATTGTGAATGTTGCATGTTTTTCTATCTGGATTTTATTGTGTTTTTGAATTATTATTGCATTTTTTTATTGATTCTAAAACCTACTGGCCTTTCTTACAACAAGCTAATATAAATCAATTAAAGTTAATTAGGAAATTCTGTGTTATATTTATTTAAAAAAAGGAAAATATTTGTCTTAATGTTATGATCATTGATTTATAAGACAAATAGCTATAGGTTTAAATTAGACAGGATTATTTAAATATGTAGAAGTTAAATTATTAAATTCACTGAATCTACATGAATCATTTTAGTATAATTGCATCCTACTGTATTAAGTAGAAATCTCTTCAAAAATTAAGTTTAAAGTAATTATTCTGTAAGTACTGAAAAAAATAAGTTTAATCAACTTCAAAATATTCTTAGTTTTATAAATTAATTTTGACAAAAAATTGACATAATAAAATAAAGTAACTTTTTTTCTGTGCAGCACCAGGTTCAATTGATCATTAAAACTTTATCAAAACTGAACTGTAAATAATGCAGTGATTGTTGCCTACCTACCGTCATATCATTTATAACAAAGGCCTGTTTCAGCAGGTACAACTCGAGTCATTCTGGGTTTTTAGGAACACGACAGAACGAATATCGACCTTCAGACAAAGTCAGATGATGGTTCTCACAGCTGCTGTGATGTAACAGCCTCTGTGAGCCCAGTTTGTCCTTGATGCAGCGGAAGCTGCACAGAAATGTAAAGTTTGAGCCTGCAGCTCCGCGGCAGACGTGCTTTTGTTTCTAATTCTTTTTAATGAATAATTAATGCCGTGCATTCATTAGTCTGCTGTATGCACCTTTTGAAATCATAAACTGTGTAAGAGCTATTTTACCAGCACTTTGCTCGAGTTTATGCTGCAGCTGCTGCTTGTTTAGTTTTAACAGGACTCAAGTAGACACATTAAATGTGAAAGTAAATCTGTGTTAACAGTCACAGTCCTATGTCTGAATTTCAGAAACTTGTTTTCACTTTCATTCATTGCATTGATCACAAATTCAGAATAAAAAACACCTTAGTTTGATTTGAGTTGACGCCTCCTGGAAATTTAAGCATCAGCGTCACATGACCAACACTGTGTAACCTGATTGGTCGGATGTTAAATCAGTGCTGAATAATAAACTTGAACTGAAGTTTATATTGAAAAAAATTAATTTAACATTTCAGAATCTGAATTTGAACAAACTGAATATATATTAGTCTATATAAGTAATTTTTTAGAAGTCAGATTTAGGGATTTAAATCAGGCTCACAGATATTCCAATAAAAAATATTTCAGTGTTAGAAATTCAGCAGCTGTTAAAACCGGCTGAAACAGATTTATTCTGTTATAAAACATCTGAACTGAAAAAACATTTAAAAACAAGGTGTAAAATAGGTGAAAGGTTTTGATAAAATATTGATTGGTTCTGTATAAAATACTGCTCATATTAGTGACTTTTATTACTAACAATCAATTCATTAAATTAATGCAAATCCCCTTTGCTGTAAAGACACATGCTCTGATTTAAACTAAAGACCTAATTAAGAAGGGTTAAGACACTACAGGTGAATTAAATAAACATCTGTATGCAAATTAGATATATTATCTATAAGTATGTGCTAATTTACAAACCAGAAAAGAAATGTGATTAAATAAAACAGGTTCAATATTATTATTATTATCAGAAATACAGTCAAAAATAAGTTTTTGCTAATTTTTTCTGAATAAAATGTTATAATAATGTATAAATCTGGCTGTGAATGATTTATGAACAAAGATTTTTGATTCAGAGTTTGAGGGTAAAAAAATCTCATTTTAGGAAACTTCCTACAAAGAATTTAATTTCAACAAAGATAAACCTAAATGAAAAAATAAACCTAATAACCTAATAAACCTAAATGTTTAGATTAAATTAAGTTTTAATAATGTGCAATTCATATATATAATACACAGAAATACACTTGAAGTTCCATTTTTTTCTTTCCGCCCCTTATAGAAAACATGTGCGCACATTTCTGTGTATTACGGTAATTTCTCTGTCTGACAGAATAATAAAAAAAACTAATTCAGACAAATACTGAAAAACTGTTTTACTTTCAAAGACTTCCTCCTCCATTCCTTGGTACAGTAGATAAACCATCGCACATATCACACGTGTTCTTAGCGTGTTCAGTATTCTTTAGTGTCCATTAAAAAACAAAATGGCACCGAGGGCAACAGCAAATGTTGTCCAGTAACAAGTATTTCTGCTTTAAGACGCAGAGCATAACGGTGCATTTGCAAGTGAACAGCATCATAAAAAACAAAATGTGTTCAAGGCTTCACAATCACATTCTGCTTTCAAGATTTAAGGAAACAGTGATTTAACCAGTTTACATGTGCTGTGTGAAGGCAAAAATAAAATCCAACCACGCCATCTCGTAAAGTTTAAGGGACGCTTCGTAATGAGGTGGAATTTACTTTTTTTACTGCCAGATAAATAACCTGGCTAAATAAATGGCTCACTATGTGTAAAAAGTGTCCTGTAAGATCAAAATCTGATGATAGCTTTAAGGGTTTTTTCTTTTATAAATTTCAGCTGTTGAGCTGTATTTGACTTGCCAGGATTCTCCAGATTTACTGAGTTGTTTTCCTAAAATAAAGCATAAACCAGCCAATTATATATACACAGAATGCATTGAATATGCCCCATTTTTTACATATATCTTTTGACTTTAACTCAACTGAAAAGATTTATTTTTTTATCTGAGCCAATTGAGTGAAGGCTGTTTTTAAAATCATTATAAAACATTACGGCACATTAATAAAAGACAAATAAGAAAAAGCCTAATATACACATAAAAAACAAACATAAATAAAACATATAAAACCATGTAAAAGTCACATGAAGCATCACAGAACGAGTCTTGAACATCTCCACAGAGATGAATATTGCCGTTTTCCAGTTTGTCTGCGCTTGTTCTTCCGTTTGCACGTTTTTCTTTTTCCTTGAAAGTCAGTTTTTTTTTTTTACACCACTTTATGACATCTTTTGCGAACATAAAGACACGACAACAGTTGGTTTATGCTCCCGTTACGTACAAAAATAAATACGTCCGTTTTAAATTGATGCAATACGCGTTTCAGCCACTAGGGGGCAGCGCAGAGTCAGAAATTCTGACGGCAAACAGGCGACAGTGAACAAAGTCAGAATAATGTACCTGTTGAGAAAAAGAGCTTAAAAAAGGCAAAAAAGTGTACAATGCTCCCATGATTTATGATGCTACTGCTCAGTTTTTAGTGTGAACACATTAGATTCCAATGTTGAGCATAAATGAGCCCTCATAGTAAACTAGAATATCAACCTATTAAAATAATGGCATGAATAAGTCATTCTTTTATGAAGATCCTGCAACTTCCTTTATTTATTCATATTTGGCTGCAGATTTATTGAATTTTTTGATATGCACAACACTTTTTATAGAATTATTATAAGTAGAACTCGTTAAATTAAGACTAAATGACTATAAAACAAGCAAAAAATGTAATTAATTCTAGGACATAAAGAGGATGATCCTTTCAATTCAGGATTAAGGTGATTTGATTATTTAGGCTAAAAACTCACTTTCTTTGAAAAAAATAAATAAACGACTAAAGCCATTATTTTAACAGGATTGTTGTCTATTGACGTGATTTAACTGTGTGTGGATGGAACCTTTGTGAAACAATCAGACGAGTCGTATCTGGGTACCACGGCTCCTGTGAATGTCGGTGGTTTCTGAGGAGTTTCTCTCTAGCAGCACTGCACTCAGAGATCCTTCCCGTGTGGAAAGTCTCTGTTTTTTGTGGCGACCCGCCACAGGCCTGACGTTTGTGTCGTCACAGTCCTAACGTAACCTCCAGTCTTCCTCCAGTCTTTGCCACGTTTGGCACCACCAGGACGGATCCACTCCTTGGCTAGTAAACAGCACGGTGGGGGGTCTGGGGGGGGCCGTGAGGCTCCTCTAGATGGGCCAGTGCAGGTCCTCGAAGTCGCCCCCCGTGGAGCCCATGTTGACGTCGGTCTCCAGCAGGCTCATGATGACGGCCATGGCCGCCTCGTCGTGGCTGAACCCCGACAGACCCGACACCGCCATGCTGTCCAGGTCCAGCTGGGTGGACTCGGCTGGGGGGGGCAGACGAGACCGGACTGAGGTGGACTCAGGTGTTTGGTTTTATTACAGCTGCAGACTACACATTAATTTGTCACTTTTGAGCAGAAAATGTCCAAATTCTCTGGTTCCAGTTTCTCAAATCTGATTTTATTCTGGTTTCTTTATAAAAGCAGGTGAATGCATCTTGTGTTAATGCTATAGATCATTTGGATTTATTTTATTTTTCCCTCCTCGATTTTGGTCAATTTAATTAGAGCTGCAACAATTAGTCAATTAGCTGCCAACTGCTCCATTAATCAACAAATGTTTTGATAATTGATTTTTCCACTTGAGTCATTTTTTAAGCAGAAAATGTCAAAATTCTCTGGTTCCATCTTCTGTTTGTCACCTAAGGACTATTTTTATTATTGTTATAATCAATTAGTTGTTTCGTCCATAAAAGTGTAAAATTTTAAATCATTAGGTCATTAATTAATACGTCAATAAAGGTTTTTCAAGCCACGATAAAAGACAAATAAATACAGAGAATCTATACAAAGAAAATGTAAAAAATCCCAAAAAGAAGGCTTGAATAAGGAATTGTCGCTTTATATATATATATATATGACTATATATTATATGTATGATATATATGCATGACTGTGTATTTAATTAATGACGTGATCTGATGAAGGTCTGAGGTTTTATTAAACCTCTGAATTTAACATTTATCTATAGTGTGCGTGGGGAATTCTTTTTTTTCTCCACTTTCTTTAGGTAGAATATTATAAATAAAGCACGTTAATTTGCTTGTCATTGTTAGTTTACTTCTCAGGATTGCTGAATTTAAATTGTAATTTAGGGATCCAGATACAGATCCAGATGCTGATCCTGCTCACCTGTCGTCTCTGAAGCTGCACTACTGGCTCCGGCTGCTGTGGTGGCGTCGGACTGGGACTGGGACGATCTGCCGGCTGCCTCCTCTCTGCTGGACGGCTGCAAACAAATACATAAATAAATAATAAATGAGTAAATAAAAACGCTGGAACTTCCATCTACACCAGGGGTTTCTGTTCCGCCTGTTTCTACTGATGAACCTGATTGGTTGAGGAGCTTCATTAGTGGAACCAGGTGTTTCTGCTCAGGTGGAACAAAAAAAAAAAACCCTGATCTGAAAAAAAAACTTATGTGTAACTAAAACTAATGTGTACGTGGAAAAAATACTTCATAAATACAGGTTCAGCAAACCTCAGCTAACACTTATTGAAGTATTTTGTACTTGTAGTAAAACAAAATGTTAGGATTTAAATCAATTATCTTTTTAAAAAAAGGAACAACAGAGCTGATTAAATTAACTTTTGTAAACGCCCCTAAATGCACTATTTTCCAGGAATGCAAATAAGATTGTTTTAATTATTTTATGGATAAATACTATAACATAGAGGTAGAAATACATTACTTTCATGGGGCCTTTAAACTGTTAAAATCCTATACAATAAATCCCATGTTAAACCTGAGCTCCAACACTAAATAAAGTATTTTTTTCTGTAGTAAAACACAATGTCAGTACTTCTATATTTTCTCTGTAACATCCACATAAATAGATTCTGACTCTTCTGTAGTCTCCTCACATGTTGTAGATTTATTCTGATTCCAGGTTTAAGTCCAATAAACAGATTTATCATCATTTATAGCAGGAAAACTGTAAAATAAACCTGGAGTTTAAAGGGTTAACATCTTTCAGGCTCGCATGTGTGCAAACAGAGAAGTTCACAGTAATACTAGCGGAATGGAATAATTGCAGCCTCCTTATTATGAACCTACATTATCAGAATTCCACGTCTCCATTACGTCGGTATGAGTCTTGATTTGCATAGAAAATACCACACGGAGCCCGAATTAGCACGGAATGCATTAGAATTAGCATAAAATGTCACCGTGCCACAGTAGTCGTCTATATGGATCCCGTAGTTGCCCATAGTTACATTTGCATTAAAGCTGCCCTTAATGAAGTGGACTGTGGCTGGGGTTTTAATGTTAGTGCTGCCACTCACGCTCCTGCTGGTCTGAGGTTTCTCCTGGATCAGGCCGAACGGGCTGGAAGCACCACTGGACGGAGAGGAGTTCATCCTGGAGGGGTCAGACCATGACAGGCATCGTTATATGATGTATACACACCATTATATACCGTATATACACATCATTATATGATGTGTATATACATCATTATATACTGTATATACACATCATTATATACTGTATATACACATCATTATATACTGTATATACACACACCATTATATACTGTATATAGACATCATTATATACTGTATATGCATCATTATATACCGTATATACACATCATTATATACTGTATATACACACACCATTATATACTGTATATGCATCATTATATGATGTATATACACATCATTATATACTGTATATACACACACCATTATATACTGTATATAGACATCATTATATACTGTATATGCATCATTATATACCGTATATACACATCATTATATACTGTATATACACACACCATTATATACTGTATATGCATCATTATATGATGTATATACACATCATTATATACTGTATATACATCATTATATACTGTATACACATCATTATATACCGTATATACACATCATTATATACTGTATATACACACACCATTATATACTGTATATGCATCATTATATGATGTATATACACATCATTATATACTGTATATACATCATTATATACTGTATACACATCATTATATACATCATTATATATTGTGTATACATAATTATATACATCATTATATACTGTATATGCATCATTATATATATGTCTATATACAGTATATAATGATGTATATACAGTATATAATGATGTATATAATGATGTATATAATGATGTATATACAGTATATAATGATGTATATAATGATGTGTATACAGTATATAATGATGTATATACAGTATATAATGATGTATATACAGTATATAATGATGTATATAATGATGTGTATGTATGTTATTACAGGCTGGATTTTCCTTATAGTTCATTGATCATTACTTTAAAAAATCTACTATCTCCAGTGACCACATCTTAAAGGTTCTGCAGAATCACCATGATATCAAAACTAAGTATTTCTATTATTTAAATTAAAAAACAGTAACCTATAATATTGAATGGAGCTACAATAATCAACTATCACATCCATTTTGATTAGGTGATTTCAGTCATTTATTATATCTGGTTCCTTTAGGTTCTATAATAAAAGGTGAACCTTTTACTCCCAGTCAATCACAGAAACACAGCCATCCCTGGTTAATTATATCCAACCTGCACCTGTAAGAGTCGATGAGCTCGTTGGCGATCTGCGTCCCGATGCTGCCGGCGTAGATCATGGTGCCCACGCCACTCGACAGGCTGGGAATTATGGGAATTTGCTTGGTGTCTTCTGTGAAAAAAGAAGGGAAAAAAAACATTCAAAATGACAGATAAATGTCATGTGTACCTACACAGGTGTGTGTTCCTCACCCTGAAGAGCTTTGGAGCTGCCTCCCTCCTCGTCCTCCTTTGTGCGACCAGGACCCCTGCTGGTGGAAAGGAGAACTGCAGCTTTATTCATGACAAAAGCAGCATTGAGTTTTCCTTATATATCGCAGGTGTTAAAACACAATCTTATGATTTAAATCAATCACCTTCTCGAAATAAGAACAACAGAGTGCAGGATTAGTCATGAAAAAATGTTTTACAGGAAGAGAAAGAAATATTTTAATTGATTTTGATGTAAAAACACTTTTAAATAGAGGTAGAGATAAATAAAGTATGAATGCATATACATCTTTGACCTATTAAAATCAAAACCTCCTGATTCTGCAGCAGCATTGAGTTTTATTCATAAATCACTTAAAAAAACTGAGCTCAAGTACTAAATACAGTATTTTATCTGCAGTAAAAGACAACGTTACTGATATAATATAATACATATAAGTTATAAAACTTACTATGATAATAGAAAACCTTTATCTGTACTTTTACTTTTGACACTTTGCAATCATTTTCCTATTAATACTTCTATACATTGATTTTCATTTATATATTTCTTAATAAAACCTGAGCTCTAACTCTATTTATCTGTGGTAAATACTACAAATTAGAGGTAGAAATACATTAATTTCATGGTGCCTTTAAAGTGTTAAAATCCAAAACCCCCGATACAAGTTTAAATCTCATGTTAAACCTGAGCTCCAACACTAAAAAAAGTATTTTATCTGCAGTAAAACACAATGTAACTGTTACATCATTATTATATATGTACATGTTGTTGTGCAGCACGTGTGTATTCCAGGTATTACGGTAAAAGCATGATAGGGTCTAAAAGTAGACCAGTGAACGTGATTGGTCAGTCAGTCATGAATGAATAAATGCACAGAAATACATAAAGAAATAAGTAAGAAATATACAAAAACAGCTCCTGGTTGTAAACTGTAAAATGAGGCTTTAAAAATATGGATACTTACGATATGACCCTGTTTAAAGACACGATGAACTCCACTTCTTTGGTCCATGGGTTAGTGAAGCTGAACCACTGGCTCTGCAGTGAAACGTAGGAACCGTATTTAGCTTTGAATCGGTAGCACTGAGTCTCCACCTTCTCTTTGCTCTGGAGAACTGCAGAGAGATGGGACAAATGGTTATTTAAAAGAAAATAATCATTAATAACGTCATAATAAAAGATTTACTAGGTAGGCACTGCAGAAACGGAAATCTTAACAGGTGAGAATATCTTGTTTTTGGTACAATTAGTCCAATCACAAGTAGAATTCACTAATTTAAATGGCGGATAATTACGCTTTTTTTCAATTTAAATTTTTTTCTCGATTATAATCAGTTTATTATTTTTTTTGTCCTTTTTTTAATGACATGTGACCAAATTGAGGAAAAAAAGGTAATTTTTATGCTAATGGTATAAGACAGTTCTACTCACTGTTGGACTAACTGAATAGAACAGAATAGACATACAGATTACATACATAATGTAAATATAATAATATTTATAATAACGTAATGTAAATTTATATCACTGTTCAACAGTTTGTGTTCACTTACAAATATCCATATTTATTAAAGAAAAGCCCTGTTTTTTTCAATGAAGATAACATTGAACTAATCAGAAATATATTTAAATATATTTAAAATCCATTTATATAAAAAAAAATCTGTACAAAAAATCACAATTTTGTGTGATTTGTTATTGACAGAAAATGTCAAAGGTCAAAACCGAAAATAATGAAATTTAAATATTGAATGCACCAATATAAAACTAGTTGATATCATGTGTTAAAACATAAAAGTGAAGATCTGATCAGTATTGATTATACATGTCATCATTCCCAT
The DNA here is from genome assembly GCA_036785175.1 of Eupleurogrammus muticus. Lineage (NCBI taxonomy): Eukaryota > Metazoa > Chordata > Actinopteri > Scombriformes > Trichiuridae > Eupleurogrammus > Eupleurogrammus muticus. Next base: position 16,993,753 of record JAYKQN010000022.1, on the reverse strand, counting down.
CATCATAGCAATAGATTCTTAGTTTTTTTCCCACATTCAACATGTTTTTTTTCGACGTTTCGATAACTTCAATGTGAATTTGTTCCTCAAATTTGAGCAACTTAAATATGATATGAATTAAAACCTGAAATTTTGATTCTGTATTTGTGAACTTTGAAAAATGACATCTGACTTTTATATTTCTAAATCGGAAAGATGCACTTCTATATACAATTTTGTGTGTTTTTAATTTATTATTATAATTTTTTTTAAATAAAGTTTTAAGAAGCATTCAGGTCAAAATATATATATATATATATATATATATATATATATATATATATATAGAAGCATTAGAAGCATTCATCAGGTCTAAGTACAGCGTCACTGCTGCTGTCTAGGATGTAAAGGGCCTCTGCGTTGCTACCACTCACTTTAAACCCAACTGGAGGTCCAGGGAGGAAGTGATCTCTGCAAAACCAATCTGTACTGTCACATCACGTAGACTAAAACAGAGAGGGGCAGTCAGAGTGTCTGAGCAGAGAAATCTTATCCATATTCCACGTAAGAAGTTAGAGCCCAACCCAGCCCAGGAAACTCAGATCAGTCTCAAACATGCTGTACTCAATGTCAGATCTTTAAATAACAAATCTTTCTTGATTAATAATTTTATTTCTTCTAATAATCTTGATTTTATGTTTTTAACTGAGACGTGGCTTGATAATAGTACAGGTAACGCAGTCCTGATTGAGTCTACTCCACCTCACTATACCTTTGAGTTTGAAACACGACAAAACCAAAGAGGTGGGGGCGTTTGTAGCATTTTCAGGGAGAATATAGTCACCCACAAATTGTCATTAGGGTTGTTTCCCTCATTTGAGTATGTGTCTGTCAGAATGGAGCTAAAACAAGCGTCCATAGTTTATGTCACTATCTACAAGCCACCTCAGAATTGTTTTATTGATGATTTTTCAGAACTACTTTCAGTTTTGTGCACTGAATTTGACCATTTTGTTGTAACAGGTGATTTAAATGTACATGTGGATGTAGCCAGCGACAGACAAGCTAAAGAACTCAATGCTGTCCTTGAAATGTTTGGTCTAACTCAGCATGTGACCGAGCCCACTCACAACAGAGGGCACACACTGGATGTGCTCATTACTAAGGGGGTTACTGCTTCAAATGTTAATGTCATGAATGTCGCATTATCTGATCATTTTTGTTTGTTCTTTGACCTGTCTGTTACACCAAAGCCGGCAGCTGGGCCAAAAAAGGTTCGAAGAAGACTCATAAATGACAAAACAAGGGCACAGTTTATGGAAATGATTGCTTTTGAAAATACCACTGGTTCTAATGTTGATGTTCTGTGGAACTCCTATACATCGAGTGTTTTAAATGTCTTGGACACCGTTGCCCCTTTCAAGGTTAGAGAGGTTAAAAACAGGCAAAAGGCACCATGGAGAAATGATGACTCAGTCAGGGCACAAAAGAGAGAGTGCCGGGGAGCCGAACGGAAATGGCGCAAATCAAAACTCCAGGTTGATCTAGAGATCTATAAAAAGAAGTTATGCATGTTTAACCAGACTTTGAAAAAATCAAGGGAGAGATATTTCTCCGAAATCATTACCAACTGCAATGGTAACGCTCGAGTTCTGTTTGCTACAGTAAACAGATTAACAAACCCTCCAGCTTCACTGCCCTTAGAACTAAATTCTACATCAAAGTGCAATGAGTTTGCGAAATTCTTTAGTGATAAAGTTCAGAGTATTAAGAATGCAATCATTCCCACCACACAGATAATAACCCTTCATCCACCTAAACACCTCGAGCTGACACATTTCACTCCTGTTGCTGACAGAACAGTCGAAGAGATCATCTCAGGTCTGAGTTCATCCACATGCTGCCTTGATGAGTTACCCACTGGATTTCTAAAGTCTGTGTTGAACAGCTTATTAGTAGAAGTTACTAATCTAGTTAACATCTCATTGGAGACAGGAACATTTCCAAAAGCCCTGAAAACCGCGGTTATTAAGCCTCTACTAAAGAAGAGCAGTCTTGATGCCACAGTTTTAAACAACTACCGTCCCATATCAAACCTGCCATTCTTAGGTAAAGTCCTCGAAAAAGTTGTTTATCGGCAGCTAAGTGACTTTCTCCTATCTCACAACGCTTTTGATGCTTTCCAGTCTGGTTTTCGACCTCACCATAGCACTGAGACAGCTCTGATCAAGGTGATAAATGACATCCGCCTGAACACAGATGCAGGCAGAGTCTCAGTCTTAGTTCTGCTGGACCTGAGCGCTGCCTTTGACACTGTGGACCATGATATTCTTTTACAGAGGTTGGAGAACTGGCTGGGAATCTCTGGTCCTGCTCTAAACTGGTTTAAGTCGTATCTTGAGGACAGAACTTACTTTGTTGAAATTGGAAATTGCATTTCAGACAAAATGTCTGTGACCTGTGGTGTTCCCCAGGGCTCGATCCTGGGGCCCCTCCTGTTCAATTTGTACATGCTTCCGTTAGGCCAACTAATACGCAGCAACAATGTGTCTTACCACAACTATGCAGACGACACTCAGATCTATGTGTCTCTGACAGCAGGTGAACATGGGCCTGTGGATTCACTCTGTCGCTGTAGTGAACAAATCACTGTGTGGATGCAAAACAACTTTCTCCAGCTAAACTCAGAAAAAACTGAAATAATCGTCTTTGGGCCACTGAAGCAAAGAGAACGTGTAATCAGTCACCTTCAGTCTCGTTCTCTAAAACCAAAAACACAGGTTAGAAATCTAGGGGTGCTAATGGACTCAGACCTGAACTTTCACAGCCACATAAAATCAACAATATCAACAGCCTTTTACCATCTAAAAAACATTGCCAAAATCAAAAATATAGTGTCTAAACCAGACTTGGAGAGACTGATCCATGCATTTGTCTCCAGCAGGTTAGACTACTGCAATGGCCTGCTCACTGGTCTCTCTAAACGAGCTGTTAAACAACTACAGAACATTCAGAACGCTGCAGCTTGAGTCCTGACTAGAACCAGAAAATATGACCATATTAGTCCAGTGCTCATGTCTCTGCACTGGCTTCCTGTCATTCAGAGAATAGACTTTAAAACAGCTTTACTTGTGTACAAGTCTCTTCATGGTCTAGCACCAAAATACATCTATGACATGTTAGAGCCATACGAGCCATCTAGGACCCTGAGAACCTCAGGGACTGGTCTCCTGCAGGTGCCCAGAGTCAGGACTAAACATGGTGAAGCTACATTCCAGTTTTCTGCAGCTAAAATCTGGAACAGTCTTCCAGAGAATGTGAGACAGGCCTCAACGCTGACAATGTTTAAGACCAGGCTGAAAACAGTTCTGTTTAACCGTGCATATGAAAACTGAAAGTATCTTATCTACACTCTTCAATCTTTTTTAAATTATTGATGAATTCCATGTTTTATGATTTTCCTTTTGTGATTTTATATATGTTTTGCTCGCCTTTTGTGATTTTGTGTAACTGTAAAGCACTTTGAATTGCCCTGTGTATGAATTGTGCTCTACAAATAAACTTGCCTTGCCTTGCCTTGCCTTGCCATTAGTCCAATTGGATACACACACACACATATATATATATATATATATATTAGTGATGCACGATATATCGGCCAACCGATATATATCGGCCGATATGTCACGTTTTTTAACTTATCGGTATCGGTCCGATGTCAACAAATTCTGGCCGATATGTCAACAATTGGCAGAGTTAAACCGCTACAGTTAGTTGGGTCACTGTCTGCGTGTCTCTCGGCGACGCGCTAAGCTAGCTGGTCCTAGCGGCTCCTCCGTCACATCGCATCGCCCGAAAAGACAAAAAAAATGCGCGGAACGTTGCTCCGGACTGTCGGACGCCGTCCTGCCACCTTCTCGTCGGCGGAGGCAGAGGAGGCCGTTGTTTTTTCGGGCGATGCGATGTGACGGAGGACCGCTAGGACCAGCTAGCTTAGCGCGTCGCCAAGAGACACGCAGACAGTGACCCAACTAACTGTAGCGGTTTCTCCTAGCGGGCTCCTCCGTCACATCGCATCGCCCGAAAAGACAAAAAAAACGCGCGGAACGTTGCTCCGGGGTGTCGGACGCCGTCCTGTCGCCTTCTCATCGCCGGCCGCCGCCTCCCCCTCCTCCGCCGCGGCCGCCGACATCGCCGCCTTCGCGGAGCTCCATCGGGTCCGCTCCGCCGTACTTCCTCTAACCACATGACAGTTTTACAGTGAGCCTTCCTTTAAATAAAGAGCACTGTTGTGCTTTTCAAATGTACAGTGTTTTTTCTGGTCTGTACTAAATTTGTGACACTACAGAAAACGTTTTGTCTCCTCATATATCGATATCGGCAAATATCGGTATCGGCAGTGACTGCCGATATGTATATCGGATATCGATATCGGCCGAAATTTTCACATCGGTGCATCCCTAATATATATATATATATATATATATATATATATGCACATATATATGCACATATATAAATATGTATATACACACACACACACATATATATATATATATATTTTTTTTTTTTTACAAAAAATTGAAAGAAAAATTCAAATGGTATAACCAAAAAATTTATCAAATTTAATTCTTAACCCACCTAGAATATAAAACCATTAATAGCATGTGTTCTAAACCTTTTTTTAGAATTAAACTATCTGGTACCAAGTTTTTAGGATTACACCACATGACATTTTTTGCAAATCATAAACACACATTTGCATAAATTGAATTTCAGTGTAAATTGAAGAGCCAGTTAAGATTTCAGACGTTTTTGTTTTTTTTTTCCGTTCTGCTGCATCACCTCGCCTGTGTTTCTCCGCCAGGTGCGGCAGGTCGTCCTGGTGGAAGTACTCGTAGCACGACGTGCCGAGGATTTCCTGCGGCAGGTAACCGATGAACGTCGTGGCTCTGGGAAGGAGAGACACACAGGGAGGGGGTTGGCTACTCCAGCCGGGAGGGAAACAAACACACGTGCATCGCCGCCATTATTAAAACACACGCGTGGCGTGGTAGGAGGAGGAGGGGGGGGGACAATACTTGAGGTGTGAGATTACTTCCCAACACATGAGAAGAGACTTTTTTCTGTGAGGTCAGTCAAGATGCCGCGCTGCTTCTGAGAAACAACGGCAGAGACAGAGAGGATTACTGAGCCCTGAGCAGAACCCTGCACGAAACCACACCTCAGCGGGTGAACAGCATCCTCTATCTGCCACAATCAGGGAGATAATAGTGATCTACTGGATGTACTCAGATTTGGTGAAATTCTCATTAAATTGTTTGACTTCTGAGATGATAATTTTGGTCAATTTAACCATGTTTTAATCATATTTTTCTAAAAGCAGGTAACATTTAGAGTTGCAATTAACAACTATCGATGATTGTTAATATTGTCAAATGTGCATTTGACAATATTAACATGTGCATTTGTTTCATTGTTTTACTGATAGTCAAGTTTTCTTTTTTCAATTAATGAAAATAATTAGTTATTTGGTTCATAGAATGTTGATCAGTGTTTCCTAAAAGCTGAAGATTGAACCTAAAATGTCTTTTTTTGTCCACAACCCAAAGATCATCAGTTTACTGTTATAGAAGAATAAAGAAACCAGGAAATAATCAGAGAACAGAAGCTGGAACCAGAGGATTTGGACATTGTCTTACACTAATTAATCATCTTAATTGATGATTGATGTAAAAGTAGAAACTAATTGACTTGTCGCAGCTTTAATTAAATGACCAAAATCAATTAAAACAATTTAAATAATCCAATTGATTTACCAATGGAATAAGATGAATATGACTCATTATTGTTATAATTGTACCAAATATAAGATGCATTCACCTGGTGAGGTTTTATTTTTTTATTTTTTTTTTTGCAGTGCAGATATAGAATCGGGGGGAAACTCACTGTTGGTCTACAAAAGTGAACTTGCCGTCGATCGCACAGCGGGTGATGAACTCTGTGGGCTTGACGTGGACGTCCCTGGGCGCGGGGTGGGCGGCGTGGGGCTGGAGGCGGCACACCGTCACCAGGCAGGTCAGCGGGGTCGAGTCCTTGTCCACGTCCCCCTCCGAGTCCAGGAGGCTGCTGGGCCAGCTGCGCATGTAGCCCGTGCAGTGGAGGGTGCAGTACCGGAACGTGTCTGTAGGGGGGGAACATAACATATAGTAATATATGTATATACACTTAAGCCCAAAATGATTCCTACCCTGTCAAATACAAGGGATTTCTTGATTTTTTAATTACAAATTAGTATTTCACTTCAGTTTTTACTTAAATAGGACACAAAAGAAAGTTTGAATCCTTAATTGATTTGTGTCTCGTTAGAATGTGTAACTAAACTTTCTTTATATATACACTTTATAGTTGGAAGACTTTCTTTTGTGTCAGTAAAAACTGAGGTGAAATACTAATTTTGAAGAGAAAAAAATCAAGAAATCCCTTGTATTTGATAGAGGTATGAATAATTTTACGCTTAAGTGTATGTATATTTACATAGTATATATATATATAATTATATAATAATTCACGGGGGGTCTGAAATATTTTAGGTTTAAATCATATTATTATATATAAGTTGAATTCAGAGGCTAAAAACTCAGCTCCATAAAGTATTAAAGTGGTGACAAATAATCAAATTTTTAAAAAATGTAAAATATTACAAATTATTAAAATAAGTTTAATGAAATTAGACCAAAAAAAAGTGTATATGGAAGTAAGGAAAAAGTTTACAAGTCTAAAAATATCATGTTTTCACTTTTTGGAATCAAACAATTATTTTTTTCTGAATTTATTTACTAAATTTAAGCAACTTAAATATAAAAATATAATTTATAATAAATGTTTGAACATCTGACTTTATTTATTAAGTTCATTTTTTAAATATTTGTATATTAATATGTCTTCTTTGGTTTTCCCATCACCTCTTTAATTTGGTATTATTATTATTATTATTATTATTATTACTCATACTAGTAGAAGTACTAGTAGTACCAGTAGTAGTATTGGGAACACTTTAACTTTGATTTAATTATAATGACATCTTTAAAATTTTCTCCTATAACAGAATATAAACAGGTGGTGATATTCTGAGCTGCAGTAGCTGAGTTCTGCCACTAGGCGGCGCCACGTCTCCTGTTTCCTTCACATTTACAGCCAGAGGTTCCAGGCAGCTTCTTAACGTGTGTTACACAAGAACTGTGACCTACTTCCTGCAGGACGACTTCACGGCAGCGTGTTTTTACAGCGTATGTAAAAAAAACAACATTGTGAAGGGACAATAGACGAGAGGCAACAATAGAAAACAATAGACGACACCGGTGGATTTAAGAGGTCACGTTTTAGTCACGATGAAAAATAATCCTGCTGCCTTTAGGAGGAAAAATAAAACTTTTGGAGAACTGAAAGTGTTTTTTCTGCGAATCTGAAATCTGCAATAAAGTCAGAAAACGTGAATCCGGTCAAACTGGTTGGTAATTACTGTCAGAGACACGTCGCATTTTCTGCAGCAAATCCCATCCAGCTGGTTTTTCCAAGTAAAGTAAAAAAGAAAAATCACTGGGAGTTTTTTTTTTCCTGGAAAACAGGACACGAAGCATCAAAACCAGATTTGGAGAAACCAGCGGATTCTATTCATCTGGAGTAAAACTTTATCCTGAGCTGATATAAAGCTGCATGTTATCAGTTATTTATTAATTGTATTAGTCCAATATTGAGTGAATTAACTTAATCCATTTGTAGATAATTCTGATTATTTATTTCACCATCTCATCTCATTTAGTCTTCAAATAATTTTGATATCTCATAATCATTAATTTTATGTTATATTTTGGATTTTTTCCTCATATTTTCATAACTTGTATTTAATAGAATATCTTAGAACAAGATTTTTATTTACAAAAATTCACCAATTATGTTACGTATTTTTGTCTTTTTTATCATCTCTTTTTGTCTTTCTATCTCATAGTCTTGACTTTGTAATTTAATAATTGCGACTATAGTTCAACTTTTTATGTCATATGTCCTAAAACAACATAAAATTTTCCAAAATTCACCAATTAGCTCATCTTATTCAGTCCTTTAAATATCATATTTTTCTTTATCTCAAGGTTTAGACTTTGTAATAATAATTTGATCTGATTTAGATTTATATTCCTAAAGCAAGATTATATATATTTTTAGGAATGATTTTAAACAAAAAAAAATTTCCACGTTTTTTCAGCACCAGTTGAACAGTTTCATGAATGATTGTACGGTTGTGACATCACAAAGCAGCACCTTTCTTTTTGGACATGCTTGGCAGTGAGGATTTGTCCTCGTGCTTCCGACTGTGCTTCATCCGGCAGAAGAAGGAACGTCGCGCTCCGGCGGAAAAGTGGGACGAGTTGACGGGCGTGTCGGGCTGGACGACCTGAGCCCCGGCTACACACACACACACACACACACACACACACACACACACACACACAACATCCATTCATTCATTCATTACAGACTGTTCACCACCAGTATCTTGTATCAGCTGATGGATGCGGATGCGGTCGCCGTGGCGACGCACTCACTCACTTGCAGCGTCGATGAGGCGTTGGCGTGGATACAGCTCGGAGGACGACAGCTGCTCCTTCACCTTGTTGATGTCTTTGGGGTGGATGAAGTCGAACAAGCTCTGCCCCGTCAGGTCCACCTGTGAACACATAGCGTCAGCATCTGTCCTGTGTGTGTGTGTATGTGTGTGTGTGTGTGTGTGTGTGTGTGTGTGTGTGTGTGTGTGTGTTTGTGTGTGTGTGTGTGGGACGTCAACACACCCGGCTGAAGTTCAGGACCTTGAAGACGGTCTCAGAGATGAAGAGGATTTTCGCCCGATCGCAGCTCACGACCAAAAGGAAGCCGTCGGCAGCCTGGAGGAAGACACGTGAATGAGTGAATGAACACGTGAATGAACATGTGAATGAACACGTGAATGAGTGAATGAACACGTGAATGAACATGTGAATGAACACGTGAATGAACACGTGAATGAACATGTGAACGAGTGAGAGGACAGTCGCCTCCTACCCACCCTCAGCAGCAGGTTTCTCAGGTCGTCGTGGGGCAGGATGGAAGGTTTGTGGGCGGAGTCAGTGAAGGCGCCACTCGACCCTGTTGAGGAACAGAGAGCAGGTTATTGACCAATAAGGAGTTACCAGGTCACTGGTGTCACCGCCCCTTTAAATAACCTGGAGAATTCCTCATCAGCTTTATCCTTAATTGATAGAGTGTGGTCATATGACCACCCAGTGTGGTCATGTGACCACTGGGTGTGGCCATGTGATCGCCCGGTGTGGTCATGTGACCGCCGGGTGTGGCCATGTGACCGCCCGGTGTGGCCATGTGATCGCCGGGTGTGATCATGTGACCACCCGGTGTGGCCATGTGACCCACGGGTGTGCACATGTGACAGGTGTGAGAGGCTGGTTTTATATCTTATTATTATTTAAATAAGATAAAAACAGATCACAGAAATCACTGATTTCTAACACTAGTAATTAGTATTTAAAAAAAAAAGTTTCAGAAATGTCCAATGTGACCCATTTGGTCGGTTTTATGCCCCCCATCATTTTTTCTACCTTAGTGATTGGTTAAACCCAACAGGTCAAGACCCAGGTTTAGTTTCTGATTGGTTAAACCCAGGGAAGGTCATGAACTGGGTCTAGCTTCTGATTGGTGGAACCCGGCAGGTGACCTCTGACCTTTCAGAGCCTTCAGGTGCTGCACGGCCTTCCTCAGAACAGTGAGTTTGTCCAGTTTCCGGGCCATGGGCTGACAGGCCGGGATCATGGCCGACAGCTCGTCGATGAGGTTGTTCATTTTATCCCTGCGCCGCTTCTCGATCTGCCGGTGAGGTTCCCTGGAGGAGGATTAAAGATTCTCTGCATTTGAGCCTTTTTATTGGTGTTTAAACAGACTCAAAGCGCGAAAATATGAGGAAAATCTCAACAGAACTACATTAAAGGCAAAAACTGAAATCTTAACAGGTGTTTTTCACCTTGTTTTTTTAGATACAATTAGTGCAGTATCTAGTACAGTTATCACTAATATCAATGGAATATTATTTAAATTAATGAATCATATTTCTAATAAATTAAGAAATAGGCAATAAGTAATAATAATATAAAATATTAATAAACAGCAGATAAAAATATATCTCAGCCATTTATTTTCTGTACCAAAACAAAAATCACCTGAAGCATTTCATTTTGGCTTGTTGATCTTCTCCTTCAGATCTGAAAAATAAAAAAATAAAAAATATATATATATTATTTTTTTATTATTATTTAGGTGTCCTGAAGAAGAGAGTAGCTTTTACCTGCTGAGGTCTTCTTCTATCTGGAGGTCGAGGCTTTGCCTGAAACACAAACAATGAGACATGTTTATCAGCAGGTAAAAATATACCAGAAGGACACACAAGAAGGACGCGGGTTAGTTGTAGTTTGACTCCTCTTACTGGACGTGGGCGTCCGGCCGCTCCTCCACGTCTCCCTTTCGTTTCCTCGGCAGCTCGACAGCGAGCAGCGAGGAGCCGGCCTGGTTTGAGCCGTCCTCATCGGCAGGGGGATCTGGAAGGAGGAAATGTGATGTGAGAACACCTGAAACACCCCAAAAAACACCTGAAACACCTCAACAAACACCTGAAACACCTCAAAAACACCTGAAACACCTCAACAAACACCTGAAACACCTCAAAAACACCTGAAACACCCCAACAAACACCTGAAACACCTCAAAAACACTTGAAACACCTCAACAAACACCTGAAACACCTCAAAAACACCTGAAACACTTCAAAAAACACCTGAAACACCCCAACAAACACCTGAAACACCTCAAAAACACCTGAAACACCTCAACAAACACCTGAAACACCTCAAAAACACCTGAAACACCTCAAAAACACCTCAACAAACACCTGAAACACCTTAAAACACCCGGAAACCTAAAAAACACCTGAAACACCTTAAAACACCCGGAAACCTAAAAAACACCTGAAACACCTTAAAACACCCGGAAACCTAAAAAACACCTGAAACACCTTAAAACACCCGGAAACCTAAAAAACACCTGAAACACCTTAAAACACCCGGAAACCTAAAAAACACCTGAAACACCTTAAAAACACCTGAAACACCCCATAAAACACCTGAAACACCGTAAAAGAGACCTGAAACACCTCAATAAAAACTACTGAAACACCTTAAAAACACCTGAAACACCCCAAAAAACACCTCAAAATACCTGAAACACCCCATAAAACACCTGAAACACCCCATAAAACACCTGAAACACCTTAAAAAAACTACTGAAACACCTTAAAAATACCTGAAACACCCCATAAAACACCTGAAACACCTTAAAAACACCTGAAACACCCCAAAAAACACCTCGAAATACCTGAAACACCCCATAAAAGACCTGAAACACCCTAAAAACACCTGAAACACCTTAAAAACATCTGAAACACCTTAAAAACACCTGAAACACCTTAAAACACCTGAAACACCTTAAAAAACACCTGAAACACTTTAAAAAACACCTCAATTACTCTAATTTTACTGGTTGACCCTTAAAATTTAGAGAAAAAAAATTGGAAAGTGGATGAAAGGTGGTTGTAGTTACAGTATTGGGTATTATTCGACAGTAATACTTGTACTGTAATTTATTATAAAATAGACAGCAATCTACTATACTAATCATGTTTACCACCTTAAATAACTGCAGGTGTGACAGTGTAGAATTCGTACAACCAACACTATCTAGTGTTTTTTGCCTTTCTGTAGAATCACATGACAGCCCTGTTATTTTTTCCCCTGTTGCAGCAACACATAAATTCTTGCAGCGTGCATCCTGCGTGCACCGGCCGGCCGCCGCCTTCGAATGGCGCCAGACCTCCAGCAGCGGAGGCACGTGAGCGCGGACGGTCTTTTGGGCTGTGGTGTTACCCAACGTTACACAATGCTGTAACACTGACCTACTTCCTGCCAGCAGCCAGGACTCCCTGCACCCTGGATGGTGACGGGGGGGAAAAAAATGTGATTGATGAAAGCGAGGGAAGCTGTTCAATGTGACCGGGACTGACCCAAATTCTCCTGCTGCAACCTCACTTATACTTATATACACTTATACTTAAACAAGAAAAAAACTAATTTAAACTCAACAATTAACACATTTTAACCTGATTTTTCACACAATTGCCAGCAGCCATGCAGCATGTTTTTGCTCTTTTGTCTATGGTTATTTATGAAAAGTGTCTTAAAAAATGCTTTATCATGAACAACAGAGGAAAAGTATTTCCTGTTAATGATAATTCCTGCTGCTTTGATAATGCACACTGCAAAAAGTGAAATCTTATTGGGGTAAATTATCTTGTTTTTTTTTTAAATTAGTCCAACTTTGAGTCAAATTATCTTATTTGTTTATTTCCAAGTGTTTTTACAGATTTTAGTCACTTTTTTAAGAAAACATATATAATTTTTTTCTAATTTGGGTCAGTTTGGTCTTGATTTATAGAAATAAAAAAAGATCTATTTCTACTTCCTGTAGAAATGTTGTATTATGTTTGTATTACTACTACTATTATTATTAATAGTTGTTTTTCAGTTTTTTCACTGTAAAACTGAAGACATTGAGTAAAATAACCACTGGCAGATGTAATTTAGCATATTTAAAGTTCTTTTTTTTATTTAGTCAATATATTTTAGAAAATTTACCAACCAAACTGACCCAAATCCAGGGAAAAAAAATTTTAGATAAGATAAATAATCTGCATGTGGAATAAGATAATACTATGTTGGACTAATTGTACTAAAAACAATATATTTTCCTCTGTTAGGTTTTCAGTTTTTGCAGTGTATTTCCAGAACAGGAATGTGACCATTGGGTAAAAACATATTAAAGACAATAGGAAGGATTTAGGATTTATCTACAGACTGTGGTGATATATGAATTATTAGCATTCTACTCAATATTGGACAAAACGAGATATCTGACACTTGTTAATTTAATTTTTTGCAGCGTGGCCCTTTATATTGCAAGGTATAAAGTTAATTTAAGAGTTTATCCTCAGCTTTTGCATGTTTCAATCTTTACCTTCAGCCTCAGTTTGTTTCCATTGTGTGAAATAATTCACTTTTAACCGTCTCATTCATTCTATTCATTCACGGCGATGTCTGAATGAGCAGCAGAGGAGATTCCTGAAAGAAAAACCTAGAAGTAGGCTAAGTGGTGTGTGGCTGGGAGGTAATAGTGGCGCACACACACACACACACACACACAAACACACACACACGCACAAACACGTGCGGCATCTTTTCAGACCTGCATCATGTCTTCAAACGTTCAATCAGCGCCAGGCGTGAACTTTAATTACACTGACATCATTTCTCTTCAATCCCTTCCAGCGGGGTTTACTGGGTCACACAGAAAGTCGAATGTGGGAATTCTCCTCTCCCCCAGCTCTAAGTGAGGGGGGGATATTCCACGCAGGTACTGGTGGGAGCGCCGCTTTAAAACGTGCTTCCACAGAGCGACAGTGGCTGCTTTGTGTGTTTCTGAGAACAGGCGACGCCCAGCTCTAAAAACTCAGGTCCTGACGAGGCCTGAAGGGGGTGGACGTGACCTTTAACCTCTTAGAACCCAAGAGAGAGAATCCTCCATAAAACACCTGAAACAACTCTATTACTCTCAATTCTACCGGTTGACCTTAATAAGGAAAATAATAATGGATAAAGAAACATGCTGCTAAAATCAATTATAGTATTTCTTGCAACTAAAAAATTAAATACTGTGATTTTAGTGTAAATTACAGTAAAAGATGATTAATTGTACAATAAAAGTAAAGTATATAGCATGAGTTCAGTTGTATTTACAGTATTGGGTGATTAACTGTAATATAATACACTAACTCTTTTCTACAGTAATACTTGTACTGTGATTTATTATGAAATATACAACAATCAAAGTTTACTCTGATTTAACTGCATTTCTTGCACCTATTTTCAAATTAGTATTAAAAAGTAAATACAGATTTGTTGCAGCCTGGCAACATTTATTTAAATAAATATATTGTATAGCAATATAGTATTGGGTGATTAAATATATAATACAGTAACTACGGTAATACTTGAACTACTGTTTTTTTTATTATAAAATATACAACAATCTACTGTAACAGTCGGAATTCCGTAATAGTTCCTGCTACTTTCATAATAAAAAATCTCATCAGGTTTCAGGAATAAAATTATCTGATTACTTTGTGTTAATTTTATTTTTTCAATAAAGGAAAGTTAGAAAGACATGTTACAGCTTTTAGGAGAAAAGTGGCAGTGACTGACTTGTCTCGTTGAATGAATTTATTATTATTATCATATCACCAAATCAGTCAGAATGTGCAGTAAAACTGTCCTTTAACTGCTCTACTTTAGCAAAATCGTCACAAATGTTGGTGTCAGCCTTAAAGCTGGAATTCCGAAAACCTCAGAAACTTTCCACTTGCAGCCGATCAAAGCGAAAAAAGCTTTAAGGTGTCAGATTCTGCAGGGATTAGGGTTTATTATTAAGTCAATTTTCATGCATTTTTTCTGCTGTGTTAGTTTTACTCTGAGTCATGCTCTAGATTTCATGATACCCTTCTGTCTTATTACATATCAAGAAATGAAATTTAACAGAAAAACCGAAGTAACCCAACTTTGAAGTTGACCCGTAAAAGGTCATTTATTTCTGCCTGTAGCTCCACTTGTTGATCATTAAAACTAATATCACGCAAACCGCTCGCTGACGCTGTGTTTTCCAACATGGTCGGCTCGTTTATCAGCTGACGGAGCGTCTTTTTGTTTCCCCTCCCTTCTCTCTCTCTCTCTTTAAATCTCATCGGCGTGTCGTCACGTTCCGCCAGAGTCCGCTGCCCAAACACGAACCGCTGCACGCCTCAAATCCCTCCAGCCGGAGTACAGTATGTTCTGGGTTATTTGTGGTTTACTGACCTACAAATCCTGCAACTTCTCAAATTAGTGCATGCAAAGCGGATGTTTTGCAACCAGAGACCCCCCCCCCACCCCCCCTGGTGATAACACGGCGTGCTACTTGTTTCTGATGCATGTGCATCACACAGATTACACAGCAGTAAAGGCCTTTTATGAGCGAGTACCTACTAGTTAGTGTCATTGATTTGTAATTGACAGCACGCTCCCTGTTCCACTAGTGTAATGGCACTCGTGTGTTTTATTTTCCCACTTAATGTCGGAGAAAATACTCCATTATCTGGTCGCCATGGTTACGAGAGGCTTTCCACTTGACTTTAACGCCAGTAAATCATTCATTAGTCCACTCAGGCCCTAACGAGCAGCACGAGTATTTCGGCCGAGCTGCTGGCATATTTAGAGCACGGGTGTCCAACGTGCGGTCCGGGGGCCAGAACCGGCCCGCTGGAGGGTCCAGTGAGGGTCCAGTCGATGTCTAAATATGGAATTATTGAGGCATCATATTGTTGAAGTTGCACTTTCTTTCCTTTTGTCATCTCTCCTTGTTTTAAAAATTAAAAAATGAATTATTGGTGTAAGTATTTATGGTGTTTTTCTTTACAAAAAATTATTTATATGTAAATTCAAGAGTTTTATTGAGAAATACGTCATCGTATCATATGGTCCACAGGATTTTTTAAAATATCTTCACTAATGTACAATTTCAATCAGCCAAATGTGTAAATTTATTTTTTGTGTATCAGAGAAGAAAAATGAAATTACTGTCTGTTTGTTAGTAGTTTATTAGCAGCTATACTTTCACAACAATGCAATTAAGTTTATACAGCCAATGACACATGGATTAACTAGACCAGCTATAGACAAGCACAGCAAAATAAATTGGTTTTATTATTAGTGAATCATACTTAATTAATTCTAAACAAGCTGCCTTTCCTTAAAACAATTTAACTCATTTAAAAGTCATAAGGGAAAAAGTATGGTTGGTGATATATGGTAAGTTTGGTTTATTGTCTGAATGTATTAGTTAGGAAAACATAGTTTTAAATAGACTGGAATATAATAACAACTATGGAATTAAATTATAACTTGAATATGTATTAACCTTGTACAACCACCACTAATAAAATCAAGAAATTTCAACCAAACTTTTTTTTATTTAGATTTAGATTCTAGGCTTTGATACTAATATGAAGTTATATGCATCACTTGAACTTTTACGTAGGTCCTGACTTTAATAAAGATCCCATGACAGAAACTGAGATTCTAATATCTTTGTGAATATAAGGAGGACACTGAACCTTAAATGAGTCAAATAAATCCCATAAACGATGACATATTCAAACATGTTATTATTTAAATGACATTATTGCGCTGGATAATGATTCCAAGCTAAATTGGCTGTTGTTTTTTTAACACTTACACACACTTACATTACTTTTTATGCCATTGTTTGTGTTTATTGGTCAGAGTTGAAGTTATTTTGGGGTCACAGGCTGTAAGTTGGTGCTATGCGAGGTGCTCCCTCTGCTGCAGGCTGCAGGCAGCGCTGCTCCACTGATCCACTGACCCACTTTACACAGGCCGAACGGGGGGAGAAGAACGCGGCCAAACGCCGTCGTTCGGTGAATGGGGATCGCTGAATGGCAAATGGAACGGCATCGCGGGGCCTTTTTTCTAGTCCTCAGAGAACTGAAATCACTTCACACTACGTGATGCCGACATTACCCCCCATTCACACACATTCACACACACATTCAGCCACTTGATGGGAAATCAAACCTCAAACACTCTGATTACACTGTAAAAAATGACTCAGGGAGCTGCTGCAAACACTTCAGGGGATGAATGGAATAGATAAAATGACGATTTATTAACTCAATGCAATGACTTAATAATGTTGGCAACTAGATCAACTTTTTATAGTGTGCTATTTAACCTGAATTAACTTGAATTATTATACAAAACATGAAAAAAGCTAAAAAAAAAATTACTGAAGAAAATTGAATTGGAGCAATTTAATGTTCGTTTACTGACAACTTGTGCCCATAATTATGGAAATACATCATACAAAACTCACTGCAGGTCATCATCTAATTAGAAGTTCTCATAATCATGTAATTTAGTATTTTAATATCCATCCATCCATCCATTGTCTATCCCGCTTATTCCCTTTCGGGGTCGCAGGGGTCTGCTGGAGCCTATCCCAGCGCGTTAAGGCGAGAGGCAGGGATACACCCCAGATGGTCGCCAGCCAATCGTGGGGCGTATTTTAATATATTTTCAACAATTTTTTCTTCATTAAATCTCAGAAATTAAATGACATAACTCTTACCAGAGACAAGCACTAATTAAAAAATGAATGAACAGCTGCGTCGTTACAGGTGAGCGACAGGTGCAGCGACAGGTGCAGCAGGTTAATGGAAACAAGCTGATACTACTTATACTACTTATAGTACTTATAGTACTTCTTACTACTTAAAGTACTCTTTTCCTGTTCCATCCTGTGGATGAAGTATGCAGAGTAACAGTAGTACTTAAGTTAAAGTAGAAATACTGCTCTCTAAAAATACTTATTAACAAGGAATCGAAAATATTACTTCAATTAAAGTACAGAAGTATTATTAGTGAAATATATTCAGTATCAAAAGTACTCATTATACAGACTGTGTTATATTACTAATTGATTTAAATCACTGAATACAGGTGAGAGTATTTTAATTGAGGTAATTGATGCTTTATGTATATTAATAGTCAAAGTATTACATCTAAATGTACTTTTGAAGCAGCTTTTACACAAATATTGACACGCTTACAAGTATTAAATAGTAGAAATACAGTACACAGTACAGGACAGTACACAGGTACAGTAAACAGTACAGTACACAGTACAGTACTCGGTTACTTTCGCACAATAAAGTTGAATTAACCTCGAACTTGAGTGAAAATCCTGCCGTAAACTGTCCGAACTAATGAAAACGAGGCGAGTCGCAACTTTCTGGAACAATTAGAGTTTTTTTTATAAATATCCGGCGACAGGAAGAAAAAACACACTTCACTGTTGTCGTTGTTTCGCCGGTGATAGAAAAAAAAAGTGTCCGAGAACCAGCAGCTCCGCCGGGTTCTGGACCACAGCTGCCCCCCCCAAACGGAACCAGGACTTACCGGTACCTGCGGGCCTCTCCGTGGCCGACATGCCTGCAGACTGGAGCCGGCGGAGCCGCGGCAGCACGCGGGCAAACAGCTGTAGTAGCTCCGCGGGAGGGGGAGGGGGGAGGGAGGAGGGAGGAGGAGGGAGGAGGAGGAGGAGGAGGAAGATGTATAATTGACTTCACTTTTCTTTCTTCACGTGCCTCCTCCTGTTTTTCATGGGTGTGTAGGGGAGGGGCTGCACAGGCGTCCCCCCCCGTCCCTCCCCTTTAGGAAGCAAGGACACATAGTAAGTGTCCTACTGTGTCTCCTCTCTGCTTCATTCATGCAGCTCCACTCATTCACTGCATCTTCTATATATGAAAATCAAGAGTCTAATACAGAAAAATCAGTGCAAAAAGATCTTTATAAAGTTTTAAAGTGTGTGTGTGTGTGTGTGTGGTGGGGGGGGCTTCAAACTCAATTTCAGTTCATGGGCCACATACACTATAATTTAATTTAAATGGACTGGACTACACACAGATACACACACACAAACGTGTGTGGTAATTGGGAGAGTGAGATGTAAATCAAATATAATATAAATAATAATAATAATAATAATAATGATACCATGGAAACATTAGTTTTTGGCCATAAGTCATTTCAAATAGTGATTTTTTTAGTAAAGTCTCATCATATTGCTACGCATATTATTATTGCACAACTTCAGCTTCTAGCTAATAATACAACTAATTAATTATTTAAAAAATACAACAGAAATACTTTACTTTTTTGTGTGTAATGAAGGAACATGATCTCTTTATTATATATATATGTGTGTGTGTGTGTGTTAGTTTTCATACTTCCAAAAGGATAAAATACATTCCATTTATTTTTTTTCTTTTGATGTTATAATACTCAGAAAAGAAGTTTTTTGTCCTTAGAAAACTAAAAAATAATAATGTCTATTAACTGTCTGTCTGTATAAACAATAGACGGACAGATTGTTATGCACATTTCACCACCTGACTCAGCGACTCTCGCTTATTTTCCTGAGATAGAGCAGAGATAAGAAAAAACTAAAGACTTCTCACTCTGCCGTTATTTACATGACTAGACGACCACCCAGAGTGAAGCTATTTGACCCTCACAGACTGTTCAAAGTCAAATTTGACTAGCAGAAAAAATAACACAAACATATGACTTAGACACAAATTTAGTGATTGGCAAAACAGATTCGCATACAAAGTGTTTTTTTAGTAAATAAACTATTTTCAAACAGGAAAAAAAATGAATGGAGGGGACTTTAAATTATCTTTTTCCATCTATGCATGCAGTCTACTTCCTTATCCGTGATACAGACTAATTTCTTTATAAGCGATATTTAAAAAAATCATAATAACATATAAAACATGCCATTAAAAACAAGCCTTCCAGGTTTTCTATCAATCATTGATAAAAGTAAAACTATTCAGAAACTTTCAATCGCTTCCGTTAGCTGCGCATCATTTTAATACCGCTATTTCCGCTCAGAGTGATACCTCCTCTGCGTACATGGACGATCTTCGGCTTTCACCTACATAGTGTAATTTGAGACCTTTGCGCGAGACTTTTAGGTAAGAGAGAGACGGCTGCACGTGCCACCGGGAAACGTGTTGACCTATATATTATATAACTGACGTCACGTTTGGCTCGTTAACCCATTTCCCGCCCTCCCTCCGCGGGGGAAGCCCCGCCCTCCCTGAAACAGAGCTGCTGCTATGATATCACGGAGTTTCTAGAAGGAATTTACACACACACACACACACACACACACACACACACACACACACACACCACATGTCCTATGTTATTTTTGAACATTTTTGGAGTTTTTGTCTAAAATCACTCTAACCCTGATTTTTTATGTCCTACAAGATAATGGACATTTTACTGAAGACATTTTTGTCAAAGTTTTTTTTTACCCAAATCAGAATAAAATGATAATTTAACAACCTTTCATAATGGAAGATGATTCAAGAAATAAGAATCTATGATGCAGAATAAGCTCTGAACATGAATTTCCATTGGTGAGTAATAAAGGTTGGGTTATACTTTAATATTCATTTAATATAAAGTGCATCGCATATCAATACATTCACAACATTTGTGACCAGATATAAAGAAATAAAGAAAAAGTTCCAGGATCTAATTGGCCCAAAGTCACTTTATTCTTTAATGTTACATTAGTGACATCACAATGTTCTATGTTTGTCCTTTGTAAATTGAAATAATGCCATTATTTAAAAGGGAGATGAGATATGAAGGAGTCTTTAAACTTTACAGCAGCCGTGTTCGTCCTGTTTGACCTTCCTGCTCCTCCCTGCTTTTTCCTGCGTATTCTTACTCATCACAGAAGAATCTGAATCCTGCAGCAACGTGCTGCGCCGCCTTAATCAAACGCTTCCAATTAAACGTCTCACACGTCACAGCAACATTGGAACCTTTCTTTTCTTTTTTCGTACGTCACACTGGCTGCAAACTGCTTCCCCTTCTGGATTCTTTCCATCCACGGCAGACAGGAAACAGGCTGTCAGGAGGGAATTTCACATTAAAACGCCGTGACATTGGAAGATTGATTTGTCTAAGTCACCTTTAAATAAACTTGATATATCATTTGATAGCATTTGAGGAAGGATCCAGTATGATAAATATTGTATTCTGACAAACTTAAACATTGTGAATTACTCTTTAATCACAGATGTGGTTTATTCAACTTCTACACTGTAAAAAATATGATTTTATCAGGTGAAACTCTTTTTTTTTGGACATTTAGACCAACACTGGGTTGAATTCTCTTCTAAATCTTATTTTATTGGCAGTTCATTTTGCTTATTTGAAGATTTTCAAAATATGAGATGAAAAGTTTAAAAAGACATGAAAAAATATGATAAAAAAACATAAAAATTATGAGATAAAAAGCAACAAAAAAGATCAAAAAGTCATTGTGACCAAGTCAAGAAAACAACCTAGAAATAAGATAATTAAATATGCTGTAATTTTACTCAATATTAGACTAACTGGACCAAAAACAGGATATCTTAATATCTTATAAGATTTCATTGTTTACAGTGTAATCATCCATCCATCCATCCATCCATTGTCTATCCCGCTTATTCCCTTTCGGGGTCGCAGGGGTCTGCTGGAGCCTATCCCAGCGCGTTAAGGCGAGAGGCAGGGATACACCCCAGATGGTCGCCAGCCAATCGTGGGGCTACAGTGTAATCAATTTTTACTTAATATAATATATTTATGCACCAATTAGATTTTAACCAAACTCAGACTGATGCAATTTCTAATGCTAAAGGTTCAGTTAAAGTTTCACTAAAGGTTTATTGTTATGTCAATGAATCAATAATGAATCGGTTGTTTGCTCCATAAATAATAAAAATAAATGAAAATCTCAATGACAACGTTTTTTTCCAATATTGAATCAATGCTGAAGGTCGATCGTTAAATGCAACGTCTGTATTGTGTGAAACGCCAAAGAAATTGAAAAATATATGAAGCAATTTATGTGGATTAATGATTAATTTTTTATAGCTGTGATTTGTGAATGGAGGCTCAGCTGTTGCCATGGCGACTCGTAGCATCAGCGCTCCATTGATGATCCATTCACCTTCTACGAGCTCAAAGACTCAATGAAATAGAAGTAAGAGACTTTATTTTGTGACGCTTTTCCCATTGGAACAAAGTATTTGCTGTTCAAACTGTCGTAGAGATACCTCATAATTCAAAACCTCCTGATACGGCTGCAGTATTTAGTTTTATTCATAAATCACATAGAAAACCTGAGCTCCAACACTTAATAAGGTATTTTTATCTGTAGTAAAACACAATTTTAGATTTATTTTATTATATTCTAACTATATAAATAGATTCTGACTCTTCTGTAGTCTCCTCACATGTTGTAGATTTATTCTGATTCCAGGTTTTCGTCTAATAACCGTTGTGTTTGTAGAGATATTCCACATTTATCATCATTTACAGCAGGAAAACTGAGAAAAAGACCTGGAGCTTAAATGGTTAACAAACTTAAGAGTTTAATCTGCTGTTCCTGTAGTGTTTCCCATCAGGTTGCACCAGGTCAGAGGTCAGAGGGCATTAAAGCTGCTTCCTGGACCCAGGCCCAGATCAGCTGATGGATCAGGAGCGCCCTCTCCTGGCCGCGCTGAGCAACAGCAACAGCTTCTCACTCATCATCTGCAACAAGCTCCAAACCTCACAGGAATAAAAGTGAAGTTCATGCAGCAGAAGTTAAAGTTAACCACGAACAAAAATATGCTGATTTTAGTTTAAATGCAATAAAAGTGTTTTGTTGTGTGTTAAAGTTTACAAACCCACAAACACATGAAATAATCTCTTTTACTGCAAGAAAAAAGATTAAATAGTGCTAATATATTGAAATATGGTTTCTTTTATTATTTTATTAACTCATTTTACCTTTTTATTTAAAAATGTTGCCTTTTTTTAATCTAAAAAAAAGTTTTATATAATGTTTTGCTCTTTTTTATGTGATGTTCTCATACTTCCAAAATCAAGAAAAACTTGAAATAAGCACAAAAATATGCCAAAGAAATAGATGGAAAAAGCTAATTCCAGATCATAATAAATATTGGATAAATTTAAACAATAAGATAAGCTTAACTCAATAAGAATTAAACGTTTGCAATGCAACTTCTAGAAATAAAAACCCTTAAAAATTTCCCATCAGAATTTACAGACGCACAAAAAGGACCATTGGAACTTTAGTGTTTAATTTTATTATTTTAAGCATTTTAACCAACATAAAAACTCATCAATGTGAACGAATATATTAATGAGCATTTCCGTCAGACAGTGTCCTTCAGTTGTCTACAACAATATGTACACGTCGTCACACTAAACACCTACAACACCGCTTCAGACGCCTCACGAGTTTCTGCTCGACGACAGGAAGAGAAATAAATTAATGGTTTAATTAACCACGTCTCAGCAGGTTCAGGGTTTCTGATTCATATATTCTGCTCTAAGGTTCTGTTAGATATTCATTTATTTATTATATCTGACCACACGAAATGATCCTGAAAACTGGCTTGGTCCTTCAGGGGTGAACATTAACACCAACCATATAGTCACCCTGTTGAATAACGGCCTGAGTCATTTAATGACATTTTAGGTTTTTTAGCTCAACTCAGAATAACATGACAATTTAAACTTTTATGATGGAATCAGTTTCTACCAGTGAGTGATAAAGCATTTAGGTTATAATGTTTATATTACTTTAGTCTGAATTTCACAAGTTATACTTTAATAATAATTCAATATAAAGTGTTGTGCATGTCAATAAATTCAATAAATCTGCAGCCAAATCTGCAGAAATAAAGGAAGGAACCTGGGAAAGTGATGAAAAAGTTTAATTCAACTTTAGAGTTTTCACTATGGAATGGAAGGACAGTTTAATCCAGGTTTAAAGTTGAATAAAGTCACACTAGAACTTGATAAAGTTTTCTGTTTCAGGCCGTTATTATAACAGGGGGACTATATTCTCTTTTTCTTCTCCAGAACAAATGAAGTCACAATAATTTATCTCCCTTCAGATAAAGTGACTCAGTCGAAGTTCAAGTCAAGTCTTGCGTAACGTGGACTTGTTCAGATCCCAGAAACAGCGTTGATCCTTCATTTACTCCGTGAAATCACATTTACTTTCGTCTCCTCCTGTCATGGAAGCGAATCTGTCACCACATTTAAGAAACGTAAAAGTGCAGGAAATTATGCATCTGAATTTTTAACTCTTTTAAAGTTCACAAAATTCAGAAATCAAAATGAAAAATAAAGAAAATTGTTAATTAAATTGTGGATATCTACTATTATATATCATATTTTACATCTGCATAAATATATATATATATATATATATATATATATATATATATATATATATATATATATATATATATATAAATTATTTCCATTTAATAAATTGGCAAAAGTCAAAATTATGCATTGGAATCGTTTCTTTTTTTACCCACAAATTCAGAATCAAAAATTCTAAATAAAAAATAAATAAATTCTATATGTATTTAAGTCGCTTTAAATTCAAATCCTAAAGTTTGAATTTGAAGTTTTTAGATTCAATATGTTTCTTTTAACTTGAAATTATTTGAATTTGAACAATTTAAACACATTTTTAAAAAACGTGATTTTCTGATTCTCATTACAATTTCAAAGCCCCCAAAAATTATAATATATATAATAATAAAAATAAAAAACAGCGCCTAAACTTCTGACTTTTACTTCTCCAAGCATGGTGACAGATTTACTTTCGTACTTGTGCATCTGCTGTTGAAGAAACAAAAATAAGTCGACTTTTCTTTTTTCTCTCACGACACATGAGTTTAACATTGAACGAAGGTGGCACGTCACGTCACAACGAAAAGCACGGAGTGTCTACTTCACACACACACACACACACACACACACGCACACACACACGGTCTGGTCATTGTGTTCCAGTGATTAGACACGACCGGGACTCATTCCTCCCGTCACGCTTCCGTCTTTCCAGCAGCTGATTTTTGTTGTTTCGATGTGTTTGAACGTCGGATCCATCGTCTTCTAACAGAAATAAAGAGTTTTATAGACAAAGGCGTCAAAGGAGGCGTAGGACTTCTTGTTGTTTGGGACTTTTAAATAATAATCGGCCTCTGTCG
Source organism: Eupleurogrammus muticus (assembly GCA_036785175.1). NCBI lineage: Eukaryota > Metazoa > Chordata > Actinopteri > Scombriformes > Trichiuridae > Eupleurogrammus > Eupleurogrammus muticus. The sequence continues at coordinate 16,968,861 of JAYKQN010000022.1, read as the reverse complement.
CGATAATTTCCCCTCGATTTATCCCCCTGACTTTTCACTCAAATCACCTCAGTACCACTTTAAATTATAGGGGGAAAAACAATTTACACGATCAGCTTCTAATTTAAAGACACAGAATATTAGCACGAATCCTTATTTAAGAATTCCTTCAAGAAAATTAAAAAAAACAAACATGAAAAATAATAAATAATCCAGAAATATACACATCAGTCGACCCTCATTTGTACAACAGCTTTCCCGTCGTCTGGTTTTTTCAGCAGGATGAGTTAAAAAAACACCCGGTTTGAACTAATTCAATGAAATATTGGTGCAGGCGTTAAAACAATGACACGAAAAACATTCACAGACACTTGTAAAGAACATCTACGTTACCCAACTGTAGGCAAATGTGTCAAATTATAAAAAATGCATAAAAATGAGAAAATCAGCATATTCTAGTACAAGTCTCTGGATGATTTCCCATGTTGTTCTGCAGGATTTTTAAGAATTAGACGCCTAAATTATAACATTATTTCCACATCTGCATATTAAATTCTGCAAATTACAACCTAAAAAATAAAGAAACTATTGTGAATGAACAGAGAATCATGTTCTATAGTAACTAATGGATTTTAGAGGGAAACCAGAACACTGACGTGGCGCGGGAAGAAATCAAGTTGGACGAGATAAGAACATTTTCAGCAGATTTTAAAGGTAGAACTGAAATAAAAAAAAAGGTAGGTGTATGTCGCAGGATTTCCAGTGACCTCTACAACCTTTATTTTACCGTGATGGACTAATTTAAACACATGAGTAATGTGAACAGGCCGACTGTAGGAAAATGGATTGTGTGAGAAAATAAAGGAAATGTGCTTGTAATTTTATTTTTTTTTTTTTTTTTTTAAAGAGCCTCAGATTTTCTTTACCATTTCTTATAAACACACTAAAAAGTTTATCTATTTAGGGTAATCCTGTACAATTTTTTTTTTTTTAATAATTCCTATCACTAATTATGAGCCACTGACCTCAGAGGAGACTCATACACTATTCTGAAAACATTTTTAGAATTCATTAGTTTTTAATTATTAATAAATATGATTAAAAAAGGAATTAAACAGAATTGCTAATTTCCAATAGATATAATAAAGACGTCGCATGTGTTCTTTACAAGTGTCTGTGACCTTTAAGCCGCCACGGCATCGACCTGCTCCACCATCCGATTCCTCAGAGGTAGCAGCACGAGCGGATTAAAACAAGAGAAAGAAAAAACGGGATTACAGCTCAGCTCATTCACCCTCGCTAGTTTTTTTTTTTCCTTTTTCTTCGACACGGAGCAGAGCGAGGAACGTCCGCCTCTGCACGTTCGTTTCGTCTGAACCGGCGCGGGAACAGAAACGGTAAAACTCGTCCTCATTTCCCCCAAAGACAACGTGACAGGTAGTTTCAGGTTGAGTGCAGCGAGTAACAGCGACGTCTTTGGTAACTATTCTTCTGTCTTTTTTCCATCGGCTGAATCGGTTCTGGTGAACAAGACGAGACCCTGTGTTTGACTTTTTAAAAGGTGAGAGGGAACTTCCAATGCAAAACAAAGAAATGCACAAATGCGTTTTCACCATATTAATAACCTAGCCTTATATCTCATTATGTAGAGAGAATCTGTAGTCACAATAAACCACAAATCTGCAGCTTCTATTGCAACGTGAATCTAATTAAATGTAAGTTTGCAGGGATTTGTCCGACTCCATGTTCCTAAAACAGTAATTTGTGTTGCCTACTTGTACTTGTACTTTAAGTTTTGCCCATTCTGTGTTTTTTTTTGTAGTAAAACCTTGAGGGGAAATCTATATAAAATATGATTGGGTGATGATTTATTGCTCAGTTATTTACACTCGATCAAAAATCTAAAAAAGGGCGAAAATATGCGATGAGGAAATGTTAGAAACCGATAATATCAGTGATTTATAACAATTTTTTCCAAATCCCTGCAAAAACTTACCTATGAGATAATACGTTATATAACAAATTATGACGTGAAAAGCTGCAGATTCATGTTAAGTTTGCGTTTTATCGAGTTTGTGAGACGTCGTGATGTTGGTCTAACACAGCCTACAGTAAGTCTGTTAGCGCCGGTTTCTCAGCAGGTTTTTTCGTTTGCTTGTGTATGTGTTTCCTCTACCTTTAATTGTAATTAACAGCCTTCTGATTTGACTACTGCTAACATCGATAAAACATCCGGTTGAATACTCATCCGCTGTATTTAAAAAAGGCACTTTGCATGTTTGTCGCCCATCTAGAGGAAGTGATCGGCCCTCGGATTCATTCTAATTAAAAATCAGGGGGAAATATCGACTACAGAGCTGAAGTGACGACGGGAAGTGAAGGAACGTTCCAGCATGATTTATAGGTTGTGCTCCTGTTATTATTAAAAAAAAAAAAAACAAGATGCTTTTATCTCAACCAAAAATCTTCATGTTCTACTATATTCTAATAATTACGGTTGTTATCAAGCCCTATAATAACATCCTGCTGTTTGATATCGAGTTGACGATTACAATTTTGGGAGTCTTCAATTAGAAATAAAGACTTTTTTCCAACCAAAAATCTTCATATTCTACTGTAGAAACACACTTCTTATAGAAACTAACCATGAGAGCTGCTTGTCCTGCGTGTTTTAGGATTTTCCCCCCCATTCTAATTCACCTGATTCTAACCATTAACCTGTTATCAAGCCCTATAATAACATCCTGCTACTTGATATTGAGTTGATAATTAGAATCAGGAGCAGAGTTGGAGGTTAATTCTAACAATTAAGGGCCAATAACATCCTGCTACTTGACAACTAGAATAAAATCTATAACAAAAATCTATAGAAATATACTTCTTATAGAAACTAACCAAGAGAGCATCTATTTTCCCTCCATTCTAACAATCAACTTGTTATCAAACCCGAGAACATTCTGATATCAAGTAGAAGATGATAATCAGGAGCAGGGTTGGGGAGCTTCTGCTCGCTAAAAGTGAGCAAAACCACTGGAAAATCACGCTGGAACTTTCCTTTTTAAAAACAAGCGAGGTTCAAGCGGAGGGGAGGGGGAATCCAGAGTTCAACTACAGTGTTCAGAGCTTGTCTCCATTTCGCCACCAGTGCTGAAACTACCGCGTGAAGGCGTCAAAAAAACAAACAAAAAAAGCAGTGATCCGTTTTCCCACAGCGAGGGAAAGCGGGGATCCTCTCCACAAGCCGCTGTGCATGCAGATATGCTGATTCTTAGTGTCCTTAGTTAGTGAGCTGGCCTGAGAGCTAATGGCGAGAAGACGGCACGGCGTACAGTAGACACGACATGAACACCCGAGGTAATGCGGCGACGCTCCTTAGTATCTGAGCTCCTGGCGTCCTCTGTGGCTGAGCAGACCTAAATGACTCGTGATGAGGGTTTAAATTCACACTGAGAGGCCGACGGCGCGGCCTTCAGCACCAGCGGGGCTCCTAGCCCGACCCTGTGTCCGTAAACGTCTGTTTTTTGTTTTTTTGTGGTTTTTTTTTTTTTATATTGTATTCTAGCGCCCCCTGCAGCCCCGGCGTGTCAGGCCTTCCCCGCCTTCATGTATATGGGGATGGTGCCTCGCTGCGTCAGGCCCTCGAAGCGCTTGTACGTGTAGTTGAGGAACACCCAGTCCTTGGACTTGAAGTCTGGCTCCGTCGAGTTGGCTGGAGGAGAGAAAACGAAAAGGCGTGTTATTCCACTAACGGCCACTGGGGGGCGCTGAGGACCATGTGATGTCCATTACATTCACTGAAACACCTGCATATCAATGAGAACAGTGATATGGATTTTTATTCCTATATTTTATTAAAAAAAAAGAGAAAATAATAGCCTAAGTCATTTTTTTGTCGTAAATCTTCTTGATGATGATGCCACGTCTGGTAAAATCACCTTAATCCTCAAATGAAAGGATCAGCCTCTTTATGATGCTTTAAAAAACAAGAATCTATAAAGCAGAAGAAGCTTTTATGCTGTGATGTTTTATAGGAATTGAGTCTAAAATTCCCATATTATACACCAATAATAATCTAATATAAAGTGCTGTGCATATTAATAAATTCAGTAAATCTGCAGAAATAAAGGAAGTTCCAGGATCTTCATCCATTAAACATGTGTCATCTCTTCATTGTAAATTCACCACCTCAGGTTTCTAAAAGGTTTAAAGTTGACTAAAGTCACACTAAAATGTTCACAAATTGGCTTAAAGTCACTTTATTTTATTTTTACATTAGTGACATCACAACATTCTATGTATGTCCATTCATCCACTGTCAAGATGATTCATGAATTTAATATTCTCTGCATTTTATAATAATGACTGAGGCCATTATTTGAATAGGGTGATGATAGACATTTATAACGTTACATATCTGGTCTATAACTGTTGAAAATGCCCTTTTGAATCTAACATAATTACTATAAAAGCAAAACTACAGGATAATATTAAACGCGCCGAACCTGGCTGAAGGATGTCTGACTCAGGGAAGTCGTCGAAGTTCGAGGTGTCGTCGATGCTCTTGATTTCGATGGAGATGGCTGCAGGCCGCTCCCTGCATGCATGCACGGAAACAGGGAAGAAAATAAAAGGAGAAGCGTTCTCCTGTCACGTTGCTGCTTCACTGTCAAGCTGAAGATTAAACTGCATTATGCTACAGGGTTCCTGCACATTACTAATTAAATTACATTAAATTCCAGGTATATGCAGATTTTTCAAATCAATTGTCAATTCTCCCTTAATATACAATTTTATTAATATCTTTTGTAAGTTTCTTTGATAAACTAGAATAGAAGAATGTGTTTTAATTACATTTTACCAGCATCCGTGCAGCATCTTGCAGCAAATGATCACATTTTGTATATACTGGTATATGTGATGCTGTATGTGTAGTTCAAACACATTCCTGCATTATCAAGTGTTAGGAAAATTTTACAAAAATTCTTAATTTTATATTTTAGAAATCAGAGTAGGACAATAGAATGGAAACACATATTTTCCCATAATTATTAAAATCTGGAAATTACCTGAAATCTAATTCACCGATTTTAAATTTCCAGGTATTTGCATATTTCTGTGAAGATTTTTCAGATCAATTTTTGATTTTCCCCTTAATATAATTTTTAGGGGCGACACGGTGGTGCGGTGGGTAGCACTGTTGCCTCACAGCAAGAGGGTCGCAGGTTCAAGACCCGCCTTGGGCCTGGGTCTGGGGCCTTTCTGTGTGGAGTTTGCATGTTCTCCCCGTGTCTGCGTGGGTTTTCACCGGGTACTCCGGTTTCCTCCCACAATACAAAACATGCTCAGGTTAATTGGTAAACTCTAAATTGCCCATAGGTGTGAATGTGAGAGTGAATGGTGTGTGAATGGTGTGTGTGCCCCACGATTGGCTGGCGACCATCTGGGGTGTATCCCCCTGCCTCTCGCCCATAAAGTGCGCTGGGATAGGCTCCAGCAGACCCCTGCGACCCCGAAAGGGAATAAGCGGGATAGACAATGGATGGATGGATGGATATAATTTTTAGTTTTAATATAAGATTCCAGGTATTTGCAGATTTCTTTTGAAGTTCAAATGTAGGAAAAAATTTCAAAAATTCAAAATGTTATATTTTAGAAAACAGAGAAGGACAATAGGATGAAAATTTGAATTTTCCCGTAATTATTCAAACCCAGAATTTACTTGAAAATCTAATTTCATCTATGTTTATAGCAGCACCTGATGTGTTCCCAGTCCACAGACTCAAAGAACTGATGACTTTTGATCTCCTCCACGCTCACTGCTCCAACCCTGTTCTCAGCATCAGTGCAATACCTGAAACACACACACACAGTTAACACACAAATGTTCGATAACGCTGTCAACAATCAAACGGCAGCACCGATTTGTTCCTCACTTTAATATCAAGTCTTTGGCCCTCTCTGAGATGGGGACTTCAGGTGGAAAGACGAGAGTTTCCTTCCAGTTCATCACTTTCCTGTACGTCTCCTGCGGCGTCTCCGAGCAGAAAGGAGGATAACCTGAACAGAACCAACATTACCATCATGTACTACACCCGCGTACAGGATATTATTTATAAATATCAGCATATTAACGGTAATTAGTGTGATTTCTCGCGAGCTTACCGATGAGCATTTCATACATGATGACGCCCAGGGACCACCAGTCACACAGCTTGTTGTATCCCGTCTGCAGGAAGACCTCAGGGGCGATGTAGTCCGGCGTTCCCACTGTGGAATACGCCTGGAAAGGAGGAAAAAGTGAGGGATGCAATTCAAACTGAGCAATATATATATATTAAATTCAATTATGCTTCACTAGAATGATAAGACTTTAGGGCCAAGTTAGGTATTGTCAGCTAATGTAGTTTTATAGTGGTATTAATGTGTATAAAATAACACTGTGCACGTCCTAGTTGACTGGAAATGCATAATTTATAAATGGGATAGCGTCCAAAATTTGCACATTTTGTGTGATTTTTGTGTATTAAAAAAAAAAAAAAAAAAAAAAAAAAAAAAAAAAAAAAAGAATATTGTCACTGGCCCAATGCGAAAAAAAAAAATCAGATTTTATGAATTAAATGCTGCATTACATTACTTACGTCTGCTCTTTTCTTCTGAATATTCATGCCAATTTTAAGAGATTTAACATTTATAACAACTGCTATCAATAAGGCTGTATGAGGTTCTCACATTTGTAAAGCTGGGGTCAGAATATACTAAGAATTAACTAAATTATTCCCGTTAGGGCAGCTGTTCTGATGGAGAAAAGTCACCCATTTAAACATGGCAAATTCATCCAGTGTCATATATGACATAAACAGTCCCACATCTTAATAGTGAGATGTTAAAAACCACAAATTTATGTCGTTAGAGCTATGAAATCACGATGACCTTTTTTCAGTCACAATAAAAACTGCTCAGTGCAGAGTTGAAGTCGTACCAGCTGCCGTCGGTTCTTCTTCCAGGTTTCTGCTTTCCTCTTGGAGTTCATGTTCTGGAAGGCTGCAAAAATGCAGGGACGTAAAGAAGAAGAAACACAGGCGATCGCTTGAACATTGATTAAATACAGATCTGAATATATATTAACGGTGGTTTCGTGTCACTCCTCACAGAAGTCGCTGGGCGGGTTGTGCGTCAGATTTCTGTAAAATTCCGTGCGGTGAGCTTTCTTCAGTCCCGTGCATAGGCCGAAATCTGACAGCTTCACGTGTCCCTGTGGGCGAAAGAATCATCTGTTCGCACGCCGCACGGGAAGCCGATTATAGCCCGTGTGTGTGTGTGTGTGTGTGTGTGTGTGTGTGTGCGTGTGTGTGTGTGTGTGTGTGTGTGTGTGTGTGTGTCCACCCTGGAGTCCAGCAGCAGGTTGTCAGGTTTGATGTCTCTGTGGATGAAGCCCAGCTGGTGGATGGAGTCGATGGCCAGCACGGTCTCGGCGATGTAGAACTGCGTGGCCTCCTCGGACAGCGTGTCCTTCTTCATCAGCAGCGTCATCATGTCGCCTGGCAACCAGGTCACATGTCACGAGTTTCAAATAAAAATGGCTGCTGTCTTTGAGGGAAGAAGAGCTGCCACATGTTTACTGCTAATTCATTCTTTTTCTTATTATTGTATAATTTTCTATTACTCCTTTAGTCATTTGTCAATTTTTTAAATTTTTATATCTAGCAGTCTGATGTAAAAAAAAAAAAAAAAGTATTAAAAAAGTAAAAAATAAAAGTTCTCAAACAACACTCGTGCACACGTGTGCATCAATAATATTTGTGTTGAAGTGTTGAATGAATAAAACTATTTTTCCATTTTTCTCCTTTCTACATTTATTTTATTTGTCTCTTTTTTCCTGTTATTCATTTAATTACTTGGCTGTTTTTAATGAGTAATAATAATAATAATAATGACTAATAAGTATATATCTGATGCTAACTGTGGTGATAATCTGATGTACAAAGTTTGTTTGCACTATTAAATATTCTTGTTGAGAGGTGGACCACTATAATAAAAGTATTAATACAGTGAAAATCCACCTTACTTTCATCTCCTCCTTTGGTATTTTTCACTTTTATTCCTTATTTTATTATATTTTTGCTTTTCCCTCCCCTATTATTCATCTAAAAGACAATAAATTAGAAAATAAGTGAGAATAAAATTTCTTCTTCTTCTTCTTCTAAAATCTAAAAAAAATAAACCAATAAAAGCTTCTTACCAAAACTTGCATCTAATTCTAAGTCTAAGCTCATTCCTGTGTCTAATGTTTAACCTGCAGCTCAGACTATTGATCAGAGAGCATTCCATCAAGCTTCAGGTATCGTTTCACACCTCCAGGCAGGAACTCCATGATGAGGTAGAGGTTCCTCTTGTCCTGAAAGCTGTAGAACATCTTCACCACCCAGGCGCCGTCCGCCTCCACCAAAATGTCCCTCTCCGCCCGGATGTGAGCGACCTGCAAACGGAGCGTGGACACGTGGAGCAAACGGCATCGTGCACGCAGCAGAAGCAGCTTAAATCAATTCTTTACCTGCTCCTTCTCCAGCATGTCTGCTTTCCTCAAAATCTTCATGGCGTAAATGTGCCCCGTGTCCTTTTTCTGCACCAAACGGACCTGAAGGAGACAAATACAAGTTATGAAAAAACGTAATTCTAATGCCATGAAAGATTAATACACACGTTTTGGGACTTCCTGTTTATTAAACTCTGTTCATTCTGATTGGCTGGATGTACCTAACCATGCTTCCTAATACCACTCTAAAGCCAATTCAGTATAAAATGCTGTTTATTGGGGTTTTCCTCTGCAGAGAAAACAGTTTGATTCTATAATGCGTTGTAAATCCTTCTGCATACACAGCCTC
>JAYKQN010000022.1:16810000-16955000 GCA_036785175.1 Eupleurogrammus muticus | reverse complement strand
AATGTTATCAAAATATGTCAAAAAGTGTTTTTTAGCTAAAGTTGGGAATGCATACCATTATCAGACGATTATATTTTGGTAATAATCCGGATGAAATCCTTGTTTATTATGAATTATTTATTGTTCAGGAACTTCAAACAGGTAGTGATAATATCTTGCATCTGCATACCTTGTTTTCTTTGACATAGGTACTGAACTGAAGCTGTAAATTGCATTAATATTTAATATTTACTTATGTATGAGCATCATCACTATGCAGTCACGCAGATGAATTCTTGACATAATAGCAACTATATTTTCAAGTAATCTACAACTAGCTTTTAGATTTATGACAGCAGACTGATGCATCCTTGCTAGTTTTTCTGCCTTTCTGGTATTAACTTTAGATAATGTCTTATTTTCTATGTACAGATTTTGAATCATGTTGTAACCTATGCGTGACAGCAAAAGACGTGACAGTGTGACAGCATCCTGCAGTCCCTCATTTCATGTATTTATTTGTTTTTAACTCTTGTGAAATGTCAAAAAAAAGACTTCAGCAAGAACGGGTTATTGTGTGGTTAAGGTGGAAAACGAAGCGTCATTTGGAACCGTTTCGGAGCGTTGCATCACGTCAACCGAGCTCAGTTCAGACGATGACCAGATCCTCCCAAAAGCAGAACAAACAACATCTGCCCCAGCTCTTAAAAAGGAAGCGTTATTAAAGACGGCAAACCACAGACTCGAGTAAAGGGACCAGCGGCCAAGCGGCTGCAATCCACAAATACCACCAACAGGTTCCTGCACATTCTCCATGTCAAAGTTCCACACTTCTCTGTGGATGAATTTTCCCCTTAAATAAGATTATACCATTATTTCTCAATATGTTTAGCCTTTTTATATTATGAAGCAAAGATTAGGTGAAAAAAGTGAGGAAATGAGGATGAAAGCAGCCATAGAGGTTTTCTTATATTAAGTTTATTACATCAAAACTTAATATTTGGTTATTTGTATTATTGTCTGCAATACGATATCATTGTGTTTTTCTATTCTAGGCAATGAATAAACACAAATAGTGTTTCATGCTCTTACCCCCCCCCCCATTTTTTCCAATTTCAATCAAAGAACAATGAATGCTTTATCTCAATTTTATGATCAGAACATTAACAATATGTCTGTATACTTTTTCTTAGGAACTTTGTAACCCTCATCTGGTGGAAAAAACGGAGGTGAAAGGAATTTGGTTATTCCCTCGCTTGAAATGATATTTCAACAAGACGCTATCAGTACAACAACAAGGTCCAAGTTATTCAGCATAATCAACAATCTTCTAAAACCAGAGAGCTTAAGCATTTCCAACAACAACTGTCTGTAGATTATTTACCAGAGTGAAACGTCATGGGTGGATACGACATAGTGAACAGCAGCAGCATAACAGAGATCAATCATCCTTTATTACCTGACCAGGCAGATAATGGATTACAAACGTATGCGTGTGGTGAAATACATCATCATTTAAAACTAAATCCCAATAGATGATGTCAGAGTATACACAACTAACGACTATTTTTTACTATTAATCTAACAATTATTGAAATTATTTACTTGTTTGTTTTTTATAATTGTGTAAAATGTTGATTACTTCTTCCCAAGCTGAGTCCACAACCTAAAGTTCATCCGTATATCATTGTAGAAAACTAAAATAATCAGATTTTAGAAGCGGGAACCAGAGAATTTGGACATTTTCTTCTTAAAAGTGACTCAAATCCATTCATTGATTATCAAAATAGTTGGTGATCAATAACAACAAATTGATGCAGCTCTATAACATTGTCCTCAGGAGGCAGATTTTTTAATTTGGTTTAAAATTCCTTGGTTGAAATGTGTGTTTAGTATGGAAATACGCACACATACACACACACACACACACACACACACACACACACACACACATATACACACACACACACACACACACACACAAACTCACTCCACCCTAAAGGACTGTAAGTGACTGGACAGGAAACCCTTTCCGTCCTGAATGAAAGGACTCAGTCATGACTCTGAAGAGAGGAATGGGGCACATACACACATATACACACACACACACACACACACACACACACACACGCACTTACAACAAAAAATAACTGTAGGCTAGGTCTGCAAGAACTAACCATTATTCCCATTATCGATTAATCTATCGCTCATTTCTCTATTACTTGTCTGCTCGTTCTGTCCAACCAACAACCCACAGACATTATAATTATTATCATAGAAGACTTTTTTAATCAATTGTCTGAATAATTGATAATCCAGCTATAAAAACAATCGATAACCACTTTGTATATTCCAAACTTACAATTTTTATACTGAAAAAGCCCAATTAACATTCCAGTAACGGGAACTTATATAATAATGTGTATTCGCATTTCCATTGGTGTAAAGTAATCAAGTAGATTTACTCAAGAGTAAAAACATTTTTACTCATTGAAGAGAGACAATCCCTGGTTATGTACTTTTACTAACATACTGAAGCTACAGTTTGCTACTAATTCTTATGTGATTTTGCAAATAATATAGTATTTTCCATTACTTCAAGTAAAGGTTCTGAGTATTACTACTACTATTGTGTATTTGGAAAGTATTTGAAGCATTAAACTGTTATTATTGTCTGTTGTTGCTTTGCAAAATGACATATTTGATAAATAATCACCAGTAATGGGGATATAATAAATAAATGGATTAAGGGAAAAAATAGAACAGCAGGAAAATTCAGAAAAATCTAACTAAATATAGTTTCACTGTAATGCAGCCTTTAAAACCAGGATATTTTTGTAAAGTATATACATCAGTGACATGACAAAAATAATAAACTATTGTAAATTAGAACAAAATGAATGGGAAAATCTGTTTTGGGGAAGAATGGGAGCTTATACAAATCTAGATCAATATATATATTTAAGTTTGACCCCGCAGAATCTTCATCATTTGTTGTCTTCCTGTCAATACTCATTTTTTAATTTATTATTATTAGTCATTTTCAATTTTTCGTCAAATTGTTGTCACTGTGGCATGTTTTTATTAATGAAAATAAATGAATAACTATTATGAAATAAATAGATGAGCATGTATGCGATGCGTTTTTGCATATCATACATTTTCAGTAAAATGATAATACAATATTTTAGGTAAAATTGGGATATTACACATATATGTGGCTAAGGCTAAATTAGCTCTCCTCCTGCAGCATTTAACACAGAATAACCCTCATTCTGTGGGGAATATTCTCCACCTACCTCCGTGTCCTGCTCCAGAGTTACTTGTTGGCTCGCCGCCAGCCCACGACCCCGCAGAAAACGGATATATGCGGTGTTTTTAAACGCGCGTTTCTGCGTGAATACCCAGGCGGTGAGCGGCTACCAGCTCCGCACAGTTCTTAGCTGTGGAACCTCCGAAGTAAACATCGCAGATATCAACGCCAAATCATAACAAAAGTCCTCTGACGCTGGCAGCGAGCGACGCGGGAATGATTAAAACATATTTAACCGTCTTCATCGGAAGCCTCGTGACCTCTAAATTAGCTGTTACGCGTTTTTTATCACTATAAAACACCAAATAAGCGGCGCTGCTCCTTCTTTTTGGGACCGTCGGGCTCATCAGCCCGCTGCTCCGGCCACGCACAACGGCATTTAGCACCGACCAATCACCGACGGCGATTCTGACCTGGTGGTTTACATTGGCCAATCACACGCGTCACAAGTGAGATTGACAAACGTGTCGGCCAATCGGAGGAATATCACCCGCCCCTCAAGGGTTGTGTTCCAGGACGCCAATATTGTTTTTCCTAGGACGATTTTGGTATGACCCGCCCTATTCCGCCTCTGATTGGCTTATCTCATATTCTTACCCTGATTTAACCAATCCAAACCACGAACGCAACCGTAAGTGACCAATCAGAAGCGGCGTAGGGCGGGTCATCCCATAATCCTCCTAGAAAATAAAAAAGTGCTTCCAGGACAAGCTGGTTTGCAGCTATGAAAGAATAAACTATGACTACAGTAGTTCCAAGAATTGTTATATAATTATATAAATTATGTATATTTATATATTCTTATTATGCTCTTCATAGTTATATGACTCAGGTATTACCATAAAAACATGAGTTCTGTCAAACAAAAGAAGCAAATGACAGAACACAAGAAAGGTCAATAAAAGGTCACTTTGAGATCAAAATGCAAATTTTAGGATTTTAACTGGTAGAAATTACTAAGACACATTTCAGTTTCATTACAGTTTATATTTAAATGCACACATTTCATTTCCAAATTATACAAACATGAACTTATAATTGCAATCCCCGAACTGTATATCCCCTTAAGGTTATATGGGGATGCAGCCTGGTGATAATAAAGCAGAAAACTAAATAACAGCCACTAAATGTGCCGCCAGCCTTCTGTCGATGATAGAACGGATCTGGATGTCACTCCCACTGCATATTGCTGCAGCTTGTTACGTCTGCTCTGCCCTAATGTCTCGTACACTTTGCTTTTGCCGACATGTGCATCAGTTTTATTTATTACATTATTGTCTTCTCATCTGTTCTGTCATCTTTTATTGTACCTGTATCAATATGCATTTTAATTATATTTTTACTTAGCTTTTTGTAATTTTAGGCTGGCTTTAAACACTTGATTGTGACCATGGGGTGAAATTCTGTATTTATTGTTTCATTCTTTTAATTTTTCTTATATAATTGAATATTCCTCTTTTTGTTTAATGAGTATGTTTGTTTTAATATCATTTGCTTGTAGAGCACTTTGAATGTAATTAGATGTTACAAATTATACAAGCAGCTTAAAATATGATGAGACCACAACCATCTTTAAAGAATATTCCAGGAGATATTTCTGCCAAAGCAAGATCGACAGAATTCAAGAGGACTGAAATGAAAGGAGTTTGGACAGATCTTTTGATAAAATGTAGTTTCCACACTTCTACAACTTTACAACCTAGAAATTCCATAGGAAATTGTCTACTTTCCACCAATCACCTCAGCAAGGAGGGTTTTGGAATGTTATAATATGCCAAAGATCTCCCTTTACTAACATTGAACAGGTGTATGAGGGTAAAGATGACTTTTGAATGAGCAAAAAAAGCAGCCGGGGCTGGGACCATACTTCTCCTTATTTGGTCGGTTTGGAGCCGTGATGTGCACGGAGGTGGGTGTACCCTGCTGACACCTCTGGGTGTGGTGCCCAGCGCACAAGGCCGTTTTTATATTTCTCACATCAACGAGGCCCAGTGAGCTGCGACGCAGCGCCTATATTTAGATTTGGGCTATAAACTCTCTGGCGAGCAGCCTGAACGCTTCGCAAAGTTCAGAAACCGGCTCAGACGTAAAAGAAGTCAGAGACTCGCTGTCAGGGGACTGGAAACAACACAACGCCTGTGTGGTCGTTTTCAGTCTCTGTAACCAGAGGCTATCACCACATTTTATTTTATTTAATTAAAAGTTTTTCTAGTCTATAAATCATCTTGTGACCGCCCTGGGTCACATAAAGGTCTTTTTTGTGTTTAGAGAACTTCATAAAAAAAGATTTATTCATGCATTCGATGTCATGAAAATACATTACGTGTCAGAGTTTTGCTTTTTTTAAAAAGCATAAATAGACCCCAGGAGTTGTTTCAAACATATTTCTTGAATTTGGAGTTCTCTGATTTGTCACTCTGACACATTTCGTGGTTCCCTAAACATGCGATGAAATCATCCAGTGGTTCTTCTCTTCCCTATTTTACAGCTTGGTGTTTGGTATTTTTCTTGCCTTGCTTACGAAATCCGCTGAAAAAATGATGAAATATGGTAAAACCAGAGGCTACTTCCTTAAAGCAGCGCGTTAAACCATGGGGTTCCCAGAGAGCCCCACTGTGAACTGATGCTGACGCCAAAGTGGCTCTGTGTCTTTGTCTCATCTCCTCCAAGGTCACATGTGGACGAAGACAGATCAGCTGATGACTAACAGTATTTTCTATTCAGCATGTTATATGTCAAATTTAACTGCTAAACACAATTACAACTATTCTTGATTTTTATTCTATTCATGTAAATCAACCAACCCTAATCTGTATTAGATCACCATGCATTTGCTTTACCAATCTTATTTAAAGGTGTTTTATTGATGCTCCTGTTTTAAAAGACTATTTCTTGCTAGTCAGATTAACACCAGGTCAAAAAAGGAGAAGTGTAGTCCTATCAAAAATGAAACTATTTAAAAAAAAAAAAACAGATCTTTTGTGTGATTTTTTTTTTAATAATGAAAAGTGAGGTTTAATCTACTTTAGTACAAAAACATGGAGAATTTAGGATCTATATTGTACATTCAGTTAGAATTATAGACTATAATATTAACCCAGTGAAAGAGATTTAATCAGGAGATGATTCAAATGATTAGGATGAGGACAGTTTGGCCTGTGATCATATACCATCCTTCTTGTTACAGATGGAATAATCGCTGCCATTAGAACCTCTGAATATTGCTCAGTCATACTAATAATCAGTTTATGTGAAGATCGATGTGACACTTATGTACATACACAAGCTTGAACAAATGAAATCTCCGAAGTGTTTCTTCCAACTTTATTTGAAAAAAGAAAAAAATAGACATGGAGTTACACTGAGCTGGGCAACTGAAGTTTTTTTTTTTTTTTAAAGCAGTGTTGTGAGGTTTTGGAGTGAAGCTTCACCAAAACAAGACGTTGAATTATTTCATTCATAAATATTTACAAAAAAATGACTTAATATACAACATATACATGAAACATACAAAACCAGACAGGGTGACCTTTCACACACTCAGGCCAGTGTTCTTTGTACTGAGAGAAAAAAATGTTCATAAACAAAATGGTGTGTGTGTGTGTTAAGTCATTTTGTGATTTGAAGTACAAAAAACACTACATATCACCTTCATTGATTCCTGTTCAAATCCATAAACCTGTGAGGGAAATCCTACTGGATTCATTCGTCTTACATGCGTTTTCTGTGTGTGTGTTGCTTTGAAAACTGCCACTGGCTGATGTGTGAACATTAACAGTAATTGAACAACCAAGCGATGTCTGACAGCTTATTGGAGCAGGACACACTCGGTATGTGTGTTGCGAGGTTCGCAGCTGGTGTGTGATGGCGTAGAAATCCAGGGGGGTGAATATTAAACTGTTGAGAACTGTCCCGTCCCGTCGCGTCACGACTCGGCCGGCGAGGGCTGGCTCGGCGCTCCGTTGCGGGTGCGGAGCTGGGACTGGGCGATGTCGGCCAGGGCGCTCTGGATCTTCTCCAGCAGCATGTCCCCGCGGTACACCACCTCCTCCAGGCGAGCGGCCGCGTCGTGGTTCTCCTCCTCTAGCTGCCGGAGGCTGGCGGCCTGACAGGAGGTCACAGAGGGTCAGGTTCAACAAGCGGTTTACTGCATATGTTCCCATAGAACAATCAAGCAAACTGATTCGCTAAGGCTGCATCCTGGGAATCAGGGATTCTCAGCATTGACACCAGACATCAAACTAACAATTTTAAAAGGGTCCCTATTAGGAAAATCAATCACCATTCAATGCTTGTGTGTGATGGCTCGTGCTGGGATGTCACAACAAGAGAGGTTGTGTTAATACTGAGCCCCACCCCTCCTGAAGTGCTTAGTTTTGACTCCTGTGTCTCTGACCCTCCCTGAAGGGGTTTATCATAGGGAGGCAGACTGCGTCGCTGCTACGGGTCTAACTAGCTGCTCTGGACCATAAAACAGACCTTCCAACCCTGACAGAATTTTATGAGCACAATGATACACCCCCAGAATGATAAAAGGTCTATTCGTTGATTTTTTAGTGAATATTTTCAGGTATTAAATGCATACTACAGCCATATAAAATATTTGTTCCACTAAACCTCACCTGTAGTAGCTAGGACAGTGTGAATATGATGAACTACAGCAAACAGTAAATCTTTTTTTCTCCCCATTTTGGTGAACATTTTTCTATCAATTCATTCTGCTTGTAATTTACAGACGGTCCCTTACACTAGAGAGATTGTTAACGTGCAGACGCTGTTTTCTGGACAGGGGAAAGTTTACTGTAATATTCTAGTATATCCGAGTATTTCCTTTTACCTTTCCCCATTGACTGTCTAACTGCCTTGCAGCACTGAATCTGAACTTTAATGGGAAGCGAAGCAGAACAGCTGGGAGGAAATGAAGCGCTCTGATTGGCTGAAAGCACTCTGCTTATGTGCAGATCTGTGGATCCGTGGCTAAGCAGAAATGCAAGATCCAAATATGTGTAATTTAGAACAGCAAAATGTACAAATGTACAAGGAGGATAAAATGCGTGCCCGCTACTCAAAATGCAAACATGTTGACAGGTCTGCATGAGAGAATGCTTATGTGTATAAATAGAGCGTGGAAATTTGAATATTAAACTGGGGGAAATGTCAAACAGGGCCCCTTTAAGCCAGAAGACAGAAACTAGAGGGGAGGAAAAAATGATTTGAATGATATTTCCCTTAAACAACAAAAGACACAAACATCTTTCACAAGTTTCACGTAATATCTCACAGACCTCGGCACATGAAGCCGAAGCTGCGTGACCAAATACCACCAGAAGTTAAGTGAGGGAATGTTTTACTGTGTTACTGTATCTTCATGGCTGGGTTAATGAGAAGCGCCACAGCTTGTGTCATGCTCCGTTTGACGCATCACAGGCCGTCAACAGACTCACTGTGCGACTCGCTGGAAGCCGGACGGGTCCAGATGGGTGTTGACAGATTTTTGACTTGATGAGATGTTCCTCTGTGGCTGATTTCACGTATTAAAGTCTGTATTGATAGCTGTCCGTCATAGGAACCTTGTTTTTTTTTAGTTTACAGGAAGTCTTTCTGTAGTGTACATTAACTCATACATACTTATGTTTGGATTTGGTCCTAAATTATTGACTATTTGAATAGTTGATATTTCTTTTTTAAACTTTGGGAATCGGTTATAAAGGACGAGCTGTAAAATACATGTTCTAATGGCAGGTCAGTTGAGCTGAGAGGTTAAATGTGTAAAACTGTAAATTACAGTACTGGCCATCGCTAAAAGTACTTAAAGTATTATATACAGTGGCCTGTGTTAAAGTCTGTAACTTCATCACAAGAAACGACTCGCTGCTACCTGCTGGATTACAAACTTTGTTTAACTTAAAACTCAGTTACCATAATGGCAAGTGTACTTTTTCAATAAATGAACCTAGTACTTTATAGGTTCAAATAGAAGCAAAATCTAATTATCCTTATTCTACTGGTAGTAAAATAGAAATAGAGGCCTGTCTCTACTTGTGGCCTTGATAAAATAAAGCCCCAGGTATATATTAGAGAATTTACAGTATTTGCATATTTGGTAAAACTTTACAGTATCATCCTAGTTTTTGTTTTAGCAGAGTTCCTAATACAGATATGAAATATTTTTAATTATTATACAATTCTACATGATTTTCGTAACTTTAAAATTATCTTCTGATTCGCATTGGGACATGGCTGCTGTGGTGCTGTAACTTCCCCAGGATGAATAAATGCTGTGTGCGCTGGACAGAGCTTCAGACATCTTGTGATTCTTTTGTACAGTGGTAATGTGAGGATACTCAAGGCAGTATCCTCACATGGACTTTCCAAAGAAAACTGAAAATCTGCATTCTCTTTGGTAAATAACAGAACTAACCACTTAGAAATTGGTGTCATCTTCATTGATAGAGGAAGCTTTTTAAATCTTATTCATAGTTTAAAAGGTCAATAAGTAATACATGGAAAAACTGTGGTCATCACTCTGAGCTTTTACATGAGGTAAATCTGGGAGGAAACAGGATGATCAGCATCATTTTTATATATTGTGTCATCACATATTCGCAGTTTGCAGATCTGGTAACAAAAAGCAGGGCTAAAGAAAGCAGCCGCCCTATCAGCTGATATCCTAAGAGCCATACCAAATATACATTGGCCGCGCACTCTCACACATATCATTTACATTATTTTGTCACACAGGGATCGTGTGAGTTTGTTCAAATATAACTTTCTATTTTCAGAAAAAGAATCAACACAGAAAAGCACCAATTTTTTCCTTTAAAGAAAAATGTACTCACAAGAAGCTTTATGTACATTGTACATGTCAAACCTGATATTGAAAACTGAGTTTATCTTGGACAGCCAGCGAAGTATTACATGTGCAGATTATTTTGCAGCCTTTCAATAACTAACCAGCATGCAGTCTGAAATGGATTATTACCATTATTTTATACCATGACTAAACACAAAAAAGGCCTTAAAGGAAAAAAATGTGACATTAAAAGGGCTCGGTGTAACTTTTTAGAAATTCTGTCCCTGGAGTGCTTTTATTTTGAAATAGACAATGATTTATAACAATAGTTAAATTTTGTCAGACTCAGGATACAGTTTAATTGGGTGAATAAATTAATAAATTAATTTTATAAATGTGTGATGACTAGTCAACCAACATCGCACATATACAACCACAGATTTAGTAATCACTTCTAATATATTTGATTTTCAGGCATAAAAGGAGTCAGTATAGAAGTGGTGTAGAAAGCAGGTCACCTGGCTCCCTCTGCTGATAGAAAGCAGGCAATACAACCAAAGCTTGTAAGTGTGCCTCATCTGTTAAAAATAATGCTGGTATTGACAAAAATGTTTCATAAAGACATGAGACTCTTTGAGTTGTGTAGGAAATGCTGAAAGACCCTTACGTGTGTGTGTGTGTGTGTGTGTGTGTGTGCTGACCTGCAGAGCTGCCGTGGACTCCTCACTTGGCAAAGAGTCGATCAGTACGTCCACATCTTTGGCTGTTCTGGCAATAAGGGCTGCAAATAGCTGGGCATATTCTATATAGAGATAAATAATTGTTTTTCACCATAACTTGATACCAGACATATTACATTAAATGGGAAATACAAATGAGGAATAAAAGGTAGGTGTATGAATCAAACATTTTCACTGGCTTTATTGTGTCAAGTTGACTTGAAATGATTGGACTACATATCCAATTCTATTAAAGTTTCACTCAGTGTGAGAAGTGCAAAATATGTATTAATTGTCTCCACATTGATAAACTAGTGATTAAAGTAAGTAGTATACTATTCTGTAATGATATAGCACATTGTACAATTTTTTTTCCTTCTTTTGCTACTTTAAGTGCATTTTTCTGATGCTATTCAGGACTCCTACTTGTTATAGAGTATTTTTGAACACATATTCTTATTTTCCCAGGTAAAGTGTGGTCCACCAGAGCCGATGAGCGTACCTTCCGTGGGGTTAGCGGGCTGGTCCTTGTTGATGGCCGTCTGGATGTTACAGAAGGAGGCGGGAGGAGCACACTGCTGTAGGACCCCGATGGCGTTACAAAACTGGTCTGCAAGCTGGACACAACACGGCAAACAAGTCACTTATTCACTCTTTTAATTAAACAAGGCCTTAGTCACACAATGTGATGCGATTATCACACTGAAAACAGAGCAACGCGTTTTTGTTTCTGTGAAAGTGAGTTTACAACACAGGCCGTTAACACGACTCAAATTAGTGTTTCCTAAGAGTAAATCTCGCGGGAGAAGTCGCCTTCAAACTACACAAGAAGCACAATCCTAACTTTTCAACGTCGCTGGTTGTCGAACGTTCGTTTACAAAGCCCAAATTTTTACCGAATTGACAGCGTCCTGTAGCTGTGTTAGCCTGTCCGCCATGTCTTCTGTAATTTAACGAAATCGCGCTCATTCTCGTGAGAATGTTCCGGTAGTCTGAAATCTCACGATATTTGGAAAGGTCTGGATAGCGTTTAGATCTACACGCGTAGATGCTGGGTCCAGGTTTGACAACCGCGTCATCGCGCTCGCCAACTTGTGTCGGGGATTCTGGCCTTTTAAATGTGTTTAAAAATGAAGAAAAAAAAAGATTACACAAAACAGCAATAGAAAAAAATCACTAGTTATTTTTTACTTACAATAGAAAAAAATACAAATTAAATGGCAAGATTTCGAAAACATATTTTTGGAAGAGTAGCAAAAAATGAAATAACAAATTTCAAATAAAAATATATAATAAGAAAATTAGGTCTTGTTGATACTAAGGGTTATTAAAATCTAAATCATATTGTTAGGTGGACGCGGATTCCCCCGACACAATATGGCGACCGCATTGACGCACTGCTCTAACTGACAGCAGCGTAGGCGGCATCTACGTGTTTCTATGTCTATGAGCGGTTAGGTTAGCCGTAGCTGATAATCAACTTTATACTGACTTTACAGCCAGGAGGAAAGTGCTCACAACGAAGGATACCAACTCGTGTTTACAAAGGATTTAAAGGGAATAAAAAAGAGGAATAGAGCTACAAAAGAGTCGCTCTTCGTTGCTTATCGATGGGGACGCAGCCTGTTGCTAATGTTAGCTACTAAACATCAACAGGAAGTAGCAGACTACATCAAGATCTCAATGGCTTGCACTTTGAGTTCTCCAGGTAACGTTACAGCCATTTTCCCCCCACTTAATGTCATTTCACAACGTTAACCCTAATCCGACCTATGAACACATATGTTTTAAAGGGATTGGCGTTGACAACTTTCGTGTGATTAGAGAGCCGGCTAACAGGTTAGCATATACTCCTGTGTTTGTTTAATTAACCCGAGCCAGATACAGTGAATGTGTTGTTGTCTTTTTTTACTTTACAACTCAACACACATGTGCTGAGTAACTAAATATATCTGTCAGACAACAAGGACATGTTGGAGTAGCTGACACAGCAGCTGTCATCCAATGAGACGAGGAGGAGGGTTAGTTAGCTTTTAGTTCACAGCATTTCACGTTATTAACTTCAGTGACTTCACCATGTATTGTAAAGAAAGATGCACATGCACAGAACGCAACTTCTCATTCACTTGAATGAAAACTGTACAAACTCTCGATTGGTAACGTGTTTCTTAGATAAACATGCCCAAAGTGTCGAAAAACGTGATCTAAATTGCCCTATTGAGTGATAAAACATGCACTAAATCATGCACTACAGCAAAAAATACACTGGAAGTGCTCCTTTCACCTTTTCTTTTTTGCCCCTACCCTTCAAAAGCTCTTAGTCTTTATTAAAACGACATACCAACACATACTACAGAGCAAAAAAATAAATAAAGTCAATGTGTGCCAGGATAAAACAGTTTGAAAGACGGCATCGGACAAATAGAAGGCTATAAAACCCCACAGAGCAAATAAAGAGTAACAGCCAGCAGTGATAAATAATCATAAAAACCACAGGCGAGTATAAAGGACATTCTCAATCATTCTGCCGAGCATCGGGTCCATGAGCAGCCAATCCACTTAAAAGATTATTGAGGGGGTGTTCGTCATAGTAGTGCTTTCTACTTGTCAGAAAGTGCTGAAAACTTCCTGCTTGATGAGGCATAATGTGTGTTGTCTACTGTATGCCCGGTTTTATTGCCTGATATAAACCCTGATTAAAAAGCAAAGTAAAAATGATTTGTCAAAACGCAACTGTCGGAGTATCACAGTGTTCGACAATATCCAGCGTGTTGTTTCTTACACAACAGACTAGTCAGTTTAACAATGCATTAAATGAATTGGCTTATTGCTAGTCTGTCATTTATTACAACAAATTATTTGATATCTCAAAATGGAAACGTCATCATGTTATAAAGTGAGTGTTGCATGAATGTGCATGTTAGGATAGGATGAAAATCCTGATTCCCTTGTGAATCTACCGATGATCTGTGTTTATTCAGGCATGAACTGCACCTTGGAGAAGGTCCTGGCCGACGCCAAATCACTGGTGGAAAGGCTCCGAAACCACGATAACGCCGCGGAGATGTTGATCGAACAGACGACGTCGCTCAACAAGCGAGTGGATGCCATGAAGCAGGTAGTGTGTAATGTGGTGTTTGAGGAAGATAAGATTTACCTTTAAAAGACAGCATGAATTTCATTCAGCTCTGAATATCTGTCAAACATTGTAGGTTGAACCCTTTGAGTTGTTGACTGGAAGGTCTGGTTGTTGTGTCTCTTTTCAACAGTACCAGGAGGAGATCGACTCGTTGAACCAGGTCGCACGACATCGGCCTCGTTCCAGTCTGGTACTGGGAATCCAACAGGAAAACCGTCAGATCAGAGAGCTCCAGCAGGAAAACAAAGGTAGGGCGGTTTATCAACAGGAATATCGCAGATTTTTAAAGGAATTTGTTAAGAATATACACATATTTGTCTCTACCATCCTCACTTTGAGTATGTTTGCTCATCACAGCAAGGCAAAACTCACTTTTTTACACTTCATTTTGGGATATTTTGCTTCTATATCATGCCATCTCCAGGAAGTGGTTGCAAATTAGAAGATGCCTCGTTTGCATATTCAAACCTCACATTTCTGAAAAACACAAATTTTCATAATGTAGGAAATAAACTAGGGAAGTTTATTGGTGATATATATATATATATATATATATATATATATATATATATATATATATATATTTACCCTGTTCACGTGGTCAGTATTTCATAAGTTGTTTCCTGTACAAACCGAGCCTGCATTTTTCTGCAGAGCTCCGGACGTCGCTGGAGGAACACCAGTCTGCGTTGGAGCTCATTATGACCAAATACAGGGAGCAGGTGTTCAGGCTCCTTATGGCCAGCAAGAGGGACGACCCCGCCATCGTGACCCAGCTGAAGGAGCAGCACACCACGGTCAGTCAGGCCTTTTCACTGGCCGTTGGTGATTGGAATCTCAAGATATTTCACTGTAGCAGAGTTTCTAAATCACTTGTGAGCTCCAGAATCCAAATTACAAGCATTACACGCTTCATAAATATATTTGTTTTTGCTTTCTTCTTTTGTAGGAAATGCAAGCACATATAGACAAGATCAATGAGATGGCTTCAGTGATGAGGAAGGCAATAGAGGTGGATGAGGGACGCGTGTGTGAAGATGAAGAGAGGATTAAACAACTCGAGGTAAACTCACTTTTTTTGGGTTAAAGATTGTTGGTTTTCAATTTTTTTTTTAATATATTTAACCAGGTTAGCTTGTTGAGATGTAGGATCTCTTTGTCAAAAGCTAAATTTTTCCAGGGCAAGTATGCCACAAAAAAAGATTTGTACAAGGAGTAGATGTTTAAAATAAAAATAAATGTTAAAGAAAGCTTGTGGATTTCTTGATCTGTCCCATTCCTAATGTTTATATATATATATGTGTATTTCAGCTGGAGAACAGCGGCCTCCGGGAGCTGCTGGGAATCAGTCGTGAAGCGTTCCTGGTTCTTAAAGGGGAAGACGCGTCAGACAGCACGTCACTGTCACCGCTACTGACCAGCGCCGACGTCAGCTTACGAAAGAGTTAGAGCCCAGACTGACCCCCCCAAAACCCCTGACCCCCCAGGAACGGTGTGTCGCCACATGACCGCTTCACCCCACAGACTCTTCCAACAATCTGCCCCCTCCTTCTGATGCGTTCTCAGCTCCGAAGCTGCGTCCCCATCTGGTGATTCAGACTCCCTCTCTTTTCTTTTTTTTTTTGGGTACTTCCATTATTTTGCCAGCATGCATGAGCCCGTGGTGCCTGCAAAGTTTTAAAGTGTGAATGAGTAAAAGAAGGGTTTGACTATGAATAAATCTGTATACATGACATTTTGTCTGTTGGGCTCATATTGATTTACATACATAAGCATTAAAGCAGTGAAACTAGTTAACACACGTCAAAAAAATCTATATACAACCTTGGTTTGAATTAGTGAAAACTCTTCAATGGAGAATAATAAAGTCTTAACTTCTTTAGTTCATTTCATTATAATAAGTCTGGTCCTGTATGAACAGATGACTTTTGTTTGCTCGATTATAATTAGAAGAAACTACATCAAGCTGCTGGTACAGATGTGATAGTATTTATATTCCCAGAGTTTCCGATAACACTAAACGGCCACATGATGGTGGTGTTGTGATAAATAGTTGAATGTTGCCTGTGTTTTACTCCTCCAGTTCCTCATATTTTGTATGAATAAAATATTCTATGCACCAGGCTGTGGATGATATATGAACAAAACACTCTGTGCAAACCTTCAGAATATAAACAGGAATAAAAGCAGGACATTTGGTGTGCGTAATATATATATGTATATACAGTATATAATCCATATCCACATCATCAATACAATAAGAAAATATTGTAATACGTTATCAGCAGTAATCGCTATTTATATATTAAATTTAGATTTGAGCTGTTTATGCAATTTAATTGTGCCATTTATGATCTATCATAATGATCCTCAATGTGATTTTTGTAGGATTTTAATGACAAATATTTGATCTTTGAACTTTTCCTTTTAATCATTGAAATTTGCATTGCACATAATTTACCTTATTTTAAAAAAAAAATCTTGTCCTTATTTGGATCAATTAGGTCCTAATAATAAATAATACATTTTCTTGCGTAGAAAATGTTACATATTTTAATAAAAATAACATAAATTAATTCTAACACCTTTGTAGTCAACTCACGTGTTGTTTATTTATTTCGCTATCAGCTTTAAGTACATAACCTTTGTAGCTGTGGGCATATTCCATATTGAGTATCATTAATAACAGGAAAACTAAAATAAAACAGAGTCCTGGGACTTAAGTAGTTAAGGAGCCACTGAGCCGCCTATAAAGTGGGCGGGAACTATCGCGAGACTTCCCCCGAGACTCCCGCGGCCGCTTCATTGAGCTCCGAGGCAGGCGGATGGTGAAGTCTGTCCCGCAAATAAAAAAAAAGAAAAAGGAACCCTCCTGTCAAGCATGTCGCTTTGGCGTTCGCGGGACGCTTCACCACCCAAACCCCGCAGAACACCGAGAGGCCGCCGAGGACTCCACTGACCCGCGTGAAGCGTGTTTTTTCGGGGTTTAAAGAGGAAAATGTGTCGCAGTTTGTGGATCCCGCCGCTGCTGCTGCTGCTGCTGCTGCTGTGTGAAGTTCAGGCTCAAGTAGAAAGTGAGTTAATGTTTCTAACGTGATTCGGTGTTTTCACTTCAACTGCAGCTGTCACAGAAACTGTATTTAACTCTCAACATTCAAACATGTGGTTTTGTTACGTCACAAACAGGACTTTGGTTTCACATGTTCACCTAAAACAGTTTAAATATATCAAATTATGCCGAATATTACACATAACACAGAAAGATATTTACAACATTCCTCATAGATTTGAATTTATATTCACTCAGTGCTCTAATATGTATATAGATGTTTGTATATGTATAAATATGCATGCACAGTATGTATATATGCACATACATATATACACATACACACACTATATGTGTGTGTGTGTGTGTGTGTGTGTGTGTGTGTGTGTGTGTGTGTGTGTGTGTGTGTGTGTGTGTGTGTGTGTGCTTACACACATGTATGTCAAAAATTGAACTGACACCAGTTCAATCTACTTGTGTTTTCATCTGATACTACTTTATACTACAAACTACATTTATCCGACAGCTTTAGTTACTTTAAGATGCAGATGTGACATAAAATAAAGTGTTATATTTAATATTATAACAGTTTAAATTGTGTTATGCAGGCTGTGTGAAAGCTGCTATATAAATTATGCAAAATGTAATGCACATATATTATGACTTTTACGGTTAATCCACCCAAACTTTCTTAAATTGGCTCCACATTTATAAGCTAAAATTACAATTTTAACTCAAACATTCTCAATTCAGCACTTGTATTTTTTTTAGTTTTTTTTAATGACAGTATTTCTACTTTTACTACAGTACATCCACCTCTGCATAAACCACTGCTGTGTAGGTTCACAGTTTCACATGTTTATTTAGCCCAGGTCTTAGATCTCAATCCCACATACCTCAACAGGAGTAAATTCAATTATACTGTATACAGTTTGTACTTAATATGTAGTCAATGTCCTACTATTATAGTACTAGCTACTGCATTCTATGAGCTTTTGGCAGTTTATACATCAAAGTTCAGCTGTGTCCACACGTCCAGAACCTTGAAACCACAGCGAACGTGGGTGTCGTAACAAGAGTGACATAGAAGTGGAGTTTACTCTCATCGCTGCCCAAAAAACGCAGCAGACAGCCGGCGAGCGGATGTGACATAACAACGCTCCGCCATCTTTCTGGAAGGTTCAGCCGATTACAACATTAGGGCTCGAGTAACCACTGATTGCTTCTGCCAGTATTAAATTATTCAGAATTCGATCAAGTCTTCGGTGTTTCCGCTGCTATTTTTCCTTTTTTTTTTTGTCTGGGTCGAAACCCTTTGAAACGGCATTTAGACCATCATGGGACACCGAAGCTCACGCTGGAACAAAGCCGCCTTTTTAAAAGCTAATAAACACTAATTAATTAATAAGTCTGTTGTGTCTCTGCATTTTTAAGATAATAAAATAACCTGGGGTGTGTGTGTATATATTATGGGTTTCGCCATCACACATTCCCCGTTTGTTGACTTGCAACGGATCCATAGCATAAACGTTCATACTTAACATTCTTCTCGTTTCACATACATTCGATCTATATAGAGCAGGAGATATGTGGGAGTTTTATCTTTCAGTCTTTGGACGCTAAAAAGTCGCCTGGTTACAAGCGATTGCAAGCTGATAGGTTCTTAGTCATTCTTAGGAGGGGGGGGTCAAAGGTCATGTTGTGATTGCTGCTGATGAGAGTTCACTCTGAAAGCCGCTATCACGGCATCATTACTCAAACTGTGGAGATACTGGAATCAATCTGAGTGATCAGTAAACAGGAAAGTTCCCTCACACAGCAATATGTTGAGTGAAAGATAACAGGAAGCTTGTTGGTGTGAGAAAACTTATTAACTTCAATGACGTTATTTTAAAACTGCTTTTGCAGCATAGTCAATTGAAGTCGTCACAGAAATTAAAAATATATATATCTGTACATCCCTCCTCAGTCAACGCTTATTTTAGGGGTTAATACATTCCCAAGTTAATTAATTATTACTGTTTTATTAAACTAGAAAAGATCATAGGAACATTAAAAGCAGCCTTGACGTAAGCAGAGCATCAGAAGCAGATACGCTCTGTTTGCTGCTTTCATCTCTCAGATTGACGATGAAGATAAAATGACTTACAAATATATCACAAAAGTGTTCAGTAGTGTCTCAAATGAACATTTTTAAGCTGATCTTCTGCTTCTTTTTCTTCTTGCAGCTGTTTACGCCACACTCGTGTGCTACTGACCAGCTTCTCTGTGGCCTAGTTGGCTCAGATCCATCTGTAGAAGCTGCATTTACAGAAGCCTGTACTGTACATTGCCTTGTGTCCTTTTTCTTTTTTTTTTTTTTGATTAAAAACAGGAACGTCAACCTAATTACTTTAATTTAATATCGCGTACGACCACAGGCCGGGCAGCGACAGCGTTTCTGTCAACATGGAAACGTCACATGTGTGTATGAACTGATTTAGAATTTTTTTTTTTTTTAGGGTCAAAAGTCAAGGTCGACGTGAAGATCGACAGAAAAATACATAAAATAGTAGATGGACACAGGAGGTGTTACTGATAATAAAAGTATGCAGTATGGAATTATAATGTGGGATTTTATTATTAATTCCCAGTTCTGGAATAAAGAAAAGAGTGTGTGGACGAATATTAGTGTTTCCACACTAATGCGAATATAAATGTAATTTCAGGATATTCCTAAAAGCTTCCTGACCTTATTAGTTTTAAAAGAAATGCTGAATTATCTTACGAATTGCACATAGCATCCAATATAAAGCTTATCCTACTATTCATCAGTTCTGCAGTGATGTCGTTAACAGAAAGTTAAACAGACGCTTTTCTGCATTAGACAACCACTGTGGCTGCATTCATCACCGCTGATTAAATTACCTTTTTAACTCGTTTGGTTCCTATTACAAAGAGATACAAACAAAACGTTAATATAATCTTATTTATTCCCTATATTAAAGGGAAAATGTGAAGGTGTTAGTACTCTGATGTTAATATGGTCTTAAAAATCTACAGAGACGTGTTAATTATAAAGACTCTGTGTCACTGCATGGAAACTCAATTATCATTGATGTGTTTATCTACTATTTCATGTCAATTTCTGATGTTTGTAATAATTATTGATAATTTTCCTTTCCCCGTGGCAGACCGGGTGATTTTCCTGCCGGGAACCTTCCAGAATGTGAGCGTCTCCAAGAACGAGACGGTGCAGGTGGTGGTGGCCCGGATCTCCACCGAGGTTTCCTTCGTCACGTTGCAGTTCCACACGCGGAACCGCAACGCCACGCTGTCCTACACCCGGGTAAGAACCGACCTCTGACCCCCCACGCAGGTCCACGGGGAGCCATGGTGATAAGAACAGATGCTGATGTGTGGCGCCGGAGTTCATGGTGGTTTCATCCGTTATTTGAAAGTGCATGTGAACCATTGGAAATTGCAAATATTTAAATTACTAGAATATAAAACAAGTTTTGTTTCTATTGTTTTATGAAGGTAAACTATTTGGTTCCAGGTTTTTTATGGTTACAGCACAGTTTTGACTTTATCTCCTATGCAACATCATCTGTAATTTTTAAGTTTGTGAGACAGCAGCAGTTTATTATTATTTTATATTATTATATTATTTTAAATATTTAACCTAGAATATATAAAACTAGTTGGTAGCTTTAACCAAGTTTTTTCCCATTTATCACAGTCTCAATAATTACTTTTTTTTATATATTCCTGCTTTGATTGAATGAGAAACTGAACAGAATTAGCTGCATTTTCATTATTGATTAATCTCAGTTATTTTATCAATTAATTAATCAGTTGTTCAGTCTATAAATTGTTGCTCGTTGTTCCCCAAAAACCCCAAAATAACGTCCCTGATGTTTTCTTTTGTCCCACAACTCAGTTACTCAGTTCATCGTGATAGAAACAAGAAGCTGGAATTAGAGAATTCCGGCTTGATTATTCAACTAATCGTTATTGTACGTGCAGTTAAAGGTTTTATTTGTCTGGTAGTGAACTGGTGAGCAGCGGATTTGTCTTTTTTCTGTCTCATGAAGACGTCACAGCAAAAAACCAGAGACTCAGTGAATAGAAAACCCACCCAGCTGACTTCACATGCTGCTGTTTTTTTCTACTTTTTTCTTTCCGTGAAGCTGATGGCCACCGGCAAATTAAAAGCACGTGAATCCTTTCTTTACGTTCGTCCACTCGTTTCCATCACGGCGTGTCCTCCACGGCATGACAGCAGCCTGAAGGCAGCACAGCCCATAATATAACATGAAAGCTCAGCAAATCGGACGCCTCAATCGTTTTATCCAGTTTTTTTTCCGGGGGTGATTCTATTAGCGGCGAAGCAGCGAGAGCGTGGAATCGTAGGTATGCTTCATAGCTCATAACTGTTAATGAATGAGGCTTTGTGAGGAGCGAGGTGGCGGTCAGCTGACGTACACGCCGCCCCCCCTCCCTAGGGGAAAAACCTCCTGGCGGCGGTCCCGGGGCTAGAACTGGGTCAGGGTCCAGGCTTCCCTTAATTTAGGAAAAACAAATCCACCTTCGAGTTTCTCAGCGGGCAGAAAATATCTGTATCTGGAAAAAGTGCGTGTGACTCTGGATGAAGGTCAGAGGTCAACAGGAGAACTACTGAATCTAAAAAAGAAATAAATGGAGAGAATAGAAAGCAGGAAATAATGTTTTTTTATGAGCCATCGTGGTTAATTAATCCCTGTTAATGGGATAATGTCAAAAATGTCATTTGGTTTAACCCAGAGACCCATGGTATTATTTATTTATTTATTATTTTAAATTACAAAAAACATGGTATTAGCTAGTTTTATATATATTGTAGGTTGATTATACATTTTAAAATTTATCATTATTTTTCATTTACATGATTTAACATTTTATTTATTGTTTTTTTTTTTTTTTTTTAACTAAAACTTGGTGCCAAACAGTTTTCTTTAACTTAAAAAAAAGTTATTAAAAATTACTATTAACCTTATATTCTATGTGGATCTAATATTAAAATTTTATCGCATATTCGGTGTGATTTTTATAAAAAAGAAAAAAAAAATGACTTTAAAATGACAAGAAACTAACAAGAACAGATGATGTTGTGAAGTCTCTAAACTTGGTACCAAATAGTTTAACTTTCTATAAAAAATAAAATAATAATAAAATGCTATTCACCTATTCTAGGTGATAAAACACTTAAAATTGATCGCACCTTCTATGTGTTTTTTTGTAAAAAGCATGATACGAATGAACTTTAAAATGACAAGAAACCAACTGGAACACATAATGTACGTTTTGAGAGACCTGATGAGTGCTTTTAAAACTATATTTTAAGAAGCTTTTTACTTTCCCATAATTGACATCACTTTGTGTTAATAATAATAATCTCCCTACAACGTGAACACACAGATGCTGTGCATGTGTATGTCCATAGTTCGCAGCGTTCGATAAATCCAGCAGAATCCAGATCGAATGCAGCGTCTCCACACAAAGACGCCGTTGTGGCGCTCAGACTCGTCTCTGCGGGCATCGCTGCCAGCCCCGTCACACTGCAGGAATTCACCATTTTCTCACTGAAAATATGCAGCGTCCAAACTCTTTTTCTCTCCCTGGAGAATATCTGCCGCTAACTGTGTCACCACACAAACGCTGATACCAATCCTGGATCTTTAAATATCAATAAAACACCTCACAGCAGCTTTACGTGACAGAAGCATCAACCGCGTGTTAGATATTTACAGAAAAAAAGCCAAATAGTCTGTAATAAACAGGAATCTGATTTAAATCTTTATAAAAGACAGTATAGAGACATTTCTGTTTAAAGGTTATCACCATTATTGTGTTTTCTGAGGCATAAAATTCAGAATTTGATTCAATTCGAGTTTAATTCAAATTAGTTTCAAATAAAGTGCAACAATAGAGATAAGCTTATCTTGCTTATATAATAAATTATCTGAACATTTCTGCATTACACAGTGACGTTATCAGGACACAGTGATCAGAAAGAGGCTGAGAAAATATAATTATTTAACACTTTTTCACCTAATGTTTGCTTCCCATTCATAAATAAGACTTAAATATGAGGTGAAACTAGAATATAATTTATCTATTCAGTATTTTAAGGGAAGAGCTGCAACTTCTAAGCTCAAACTGGAGAAAAAAAATAATGGATTTGTTATGGACTATTTTCAGATGCAGGTTAACACACATTGGATGCAGTGAGTGTATATAGGGTGTGTGTGTGTGTGTGTGTGTGTGTGTGTGTATATATATATATATATATATATATATATATATATATACATATATTGTATAGTTATTTCTGTATATTTCTATTGCATTCATTCATTCATGACTGACTGACCAATCACATTCACCTGTTTATATTTAAAATCAGCTGTTTCATTCTCTTACCGTAATACCTGGAATACACACGTGCAGCACAACAACATGTCCATATATATTGATGCTGTAACACCAACATTGTGTTTTACTACAGATAAAAAATTATTTATATTGTATTTATGAATTAAACTCAATTGTTATCAGGGTTTTTTTGGTCCAGGTTTTGCCTTTTCTACAACGTAGTGTCGATCCTGATCATTATTAACACTGAGAAACAACAGTTTTTAATGTTTTTAAGATTAGATCTGCAGCACTGACATCGTCCTGATCAATTTGTCAACTTTAGTTTTATTCTCGACTTCTTTAAATAATTTGTTTTAGGTGTTGTTGTTTTTTTACCGTACCTGCTTACTTTTCCCCAGATGCCGGGCATGGGTCTCTCCCTGACGGCGGTGGACTCGGGGCTCCTGTCGGCCCTGGAGCCGGGTCAGACCTCGCTCTCCATGTTCCTGTTTTCTCCCGACGGCGAAACGGTGGCGGGGACCGCCGTCATCCTGCCGTACTCCAGCAAAGGTGAGCTGAGAGAATAGTCTGAATTTAACATAGTTCCTAAAAAAAAATTATAAGCAGAATAGTTCATAAGAAAATGCAGAAATATTATAAAAGTGCACATACAGAATCACAAATATCAAGCTTATCTAAATAAATCCTGCACTGCACTAAAGCAGCTTCTATGGCTGCCCAGGCGCCACGAAAAATGAATTATTTAACTCTTTGAACCCTTTCCTTTTCCTCATTTATAAAATAAACTAAACATATGGAGGAAAGGATAGGATAACATAATGTTGTTTATTCAGTCGTATGTTAAAGCTAATATGTCAAAGTCTGTTTTATTTGTTTGTACAACAGAAACACAACATTCCCTGTTTTGAGACCCTCGTACTGGACAAAAAAAAAAAACTTAACAGGGGAAAAAATGTGAAAGAACCTCAAGAGGAGAAAAAGAAGACGATTCCTCTTCCAGGCTGCAATAGATGATGTGAACAGGATGAGTCGAGTATGATATTAAATTAGAATAACAGAAATAAATAGTGTATGTGGACGATGTGATGACGGGAAATATTGCAGCTTCATAGTGAACCAGGAACTAGTCAGACTCACGGCAAACCAGGACGTAGTCAGACCCCAGGCGAACCAGGACATAGTCAGACCCTGAATAACTGAAGATCCTTCAGTTTAGTGCAGGCATGTTCTGAGGATGAGAAAATATAAGGAAAAAAAACAGATTTAAAAGGTTCATCAGCGTCTCAGGACTTTAAACCCATATCAGCTTAACAATAGTCTCAGCCAGGGCCAGAAATATATATAATATTCTGCAAAAAAAGGAAAAATTATAGCAGCCAATTACATTAAAAATGTGCCTTCTTGTAATAACTTTTTGCCAAAAATGTGACTTATTACATTAATATATATGTCAGTGATAAATCATGTTTCCATTTTGTTCCATTCCACCAAAAATCACATGGAAATAAAAAATTGTAAATATTTAATCCACCTTGAATATATAAATAGTTCATAGCATGTTTTTATTTTCTATTTAAATTAAACTTAGAAAATTGTAATGTGAAATTTTTCTTTTATTAATAAAGTTATTAGTAATTACCTTATCAGTTGAACACTTTTATTACATTATTGGCCTATGACACTTTACACAGGAAGTAAATTAATCACGTTATCGGCCGTTATCTGCTGCTCCGGAAGCTTTCAGCCCGTTGTTAAACGCATAGAGGACGTCTGAAACAGAACGTGTGAAACTCTTTGTAAAAATCTGAGCTGAAGCACAAACAAACACTTGAGAATGGAGGAAGTTGCACATTCACATTGAAACCGCTTCTGCAAAATCAGCTGGCACGTCCACCACAAGATGCTGAAAGCATGTTTTTTTTAATTTATTTTTTTAATCTGTACTCATATGTAAAGTCTAATAAAAATAAATTAAAAAATGCATGTTCTTCTTCCTTGTTTCAGACCCGGTGCCTGGTGCTTGTAACATGGAGGTCAACCTGGACATCGACCCCAACGTCCACCTGCGCTACAACCTGTACGAGACCACCATCAGGTTCGCTCCGGCCAACCTGGGATACGCCAGGTGAGTGTTTGGAAAAAAATCACCTTCATCCTGAGTTAAAGTATCAGACTCTTTATGTCCCAATATGTAGGACTGTGGACATTTACCTTTTTTTCTTACGCTTATATGATGGCAGCCTGTTCAAGAATCGAAAATCTATGGTGCAGAAGAAGCTCTGAACATCATTCTTAAATCAATTTCTACTGGAGAGAGATAAAGGTTTATAGTAATAATTTAATATAAAGTGCATAAATAAATCTGCAGCCAGATATAAAGAAATAAAGGGGAGAAAAAGAAGACGATTCCTCTTCCAGGCTGCAATAGATGATGTGAACAGGATGATTCGAGTATGATATTAAATTAGAATAACAGAAATAAATAGATTCATAGTGTATGTGGAGGATGTGATGACGGCAAATATTGCAGCTTCATAGGGAACCAGGACATAGTCAGACCCATGGCGAACCAGGACATAGTCAGACCCATGGTGAACCAGGACATAGTCAGACCCATGGCAAACCAAGACATAGTCAGACCCATGGCAAACCAGGATCTTCATCCATTAAACATGTCATCACATCATTGTAAATTCACCAAAGTGCAGAATCACCATTAGTGTTTATGACTCTTGCAGCTTCAGTTTTCACGCCTCAGCTCGTAACTTTCACTTCTGTGTCAAAGCTGTTGTTTGTTTGTTTTTTTTTTTTTTTTTTTTTTTTTTTTATTTCCCCCCCTAATGGGAAATCCAGTGTATAGATGTTCTGTTTCTCCATGAATGTCACTGATTCTTCACTGGATGAATTAGTGTCTGCTGCTTTTTCTTTTTAATTTATTTAAGAAATCCCAAGTACTGTATAATTGCCTTTTTAAGCTCATTAGCAGCCTTGGTTTGGACTAAGACTCAAGACTCTGATGGCCTTTGTTGTTAAAAGTAGAACTTTAAATTTAGACTAAATTATTAAAGATGTGGAGAATTTACAATGAAGTGATGACACATGTTTAATGATGAAGATCCTGGAACTGTTTCTGCAGATTTGGCTGCAGATTTATTGAATTTATTGATATGCACAGCACTTTATATTCAATTTTTATTAAATTATAACTTGTGATATTGAGACTAAATTACTATAAAACATTATAACCTAAAACCTTTATCAGTCACCAGTAGAAATAGATTCAATATTCATGATTAGAGCTTTTTTTGCATCATGGATTCTTGATTCTTGAAGCAGGTTCCATCATGCAAGCTAAAGTTAAATTGTCATTGTGTGTGTGTGTGTGTGTGTGTGTGTGATGATTCATTATTGTCAGTTGAGTCCACATGATCCACACCTACCAGCACAAACAGACTAACAACAGTCTGATGCATTTTGTAATGTTGGATTACTTGGAAATATGTGTGTGTGTGTGTGTTGCACCATTTTCCAGTTGAGAAATCAGGAAATGATGCAACAACAGCTTTTTAAGACCAGTTAAACTGCAGAGCTGCAGCGATTAGTCAAACTATGACGTTGATGTATTTTAAGTGGAAAAACGTCCAAATTTCTCTGGTTCCAGCTTCTCAAACTGACGTATGACCTTTTACATAATTTTAGGAATCAAAAATAAGAGCCAATTTTGTATTTTTTGTCTAAATTACAAGAATAAAGTATTTTTTTCTGAAAACAAAACTATTTAAAACGTCACAAGATGCTCCACATTCCTCATTTTCTACCCACACTCACATCTGCTGATCATCAGTGTCTTACTATAAAAACTGGGACATGAGCCTCAATAATAACAGATATTAATTAGATAAGTGGAAATGCTGGATTGTGATTGGTTGAAAGGTCACCTCTGTATTAAACTATAGGTAACCATGGCAACAGCTTCACATCTAGTAAAGTCTCTGGAAAGAACGAGAGACTCGAATTAATAAATCTTCACCTTATTTTATCTTAATGGTGACGATGTGACCTTTTCTAGATGTGCAGAGTTATGTTTTTTACATCTCACTCAGCATTTTTCTTTACTTCCTCCCCCCAAACCACGACCCCAATTGAAACCACACTATTACAGCCGATGACAGTGAGCAAGTACCTGAATGAGTCAAACTCGGCGTGGGTTGTTTCTTGCTCTCACACCTCTACGTTCAATCTTTCAGTTAAATCAATTTAGAGCATAAACCTAATTAAATGCAGCTTCCGTGTTGAGTTGGGATGGGCTTAGATTCTCTAAAGTGTGTGTTTTTGTATTTTCTCTTTGTCAGGGGGGAGAATCCTCCGTCCTGCGACACGTCGTCAGGAAGCAACACGCGCTGGCGCCTGCAGTACGACATCTACCAGTACTTCCTGCCCGAGAACGACCTCTCTGAGCGGAGCCTGTTCAGCGGCATCCAGGCCATGGCCGACATCCAGGGCCTGATGGACAGCGGCAAGCGGGTGGGCGGAGTTAACCCCTTGACCTTTTAGGATTCAGCGATTTTTTTTTAATCGGTTACTCAACAAATTCTGCATTAAACTCTACTAACAACAAATTAATAAAATCATTTATTTTATTATATATTATGATGATGATGCAGAAGAAGCTCTGAACATGATTCTTGAGTCAGTTTAACTGATGACTGATAGGCTTTAGGATAAAATGTTTTATAGTAATTTAGTCTAATTTCTCAAGTTATACTTTAATAATAATTTAATATAAAGTGCTGTGCATATCAATAAAATCCTTCCATTGTAAATTCTCCACATCTCAGGTTTCTAAAGGTCAAAACTGGATGCTGATGAGTTACGTTCAATAAAAAACAGGCGGTTTAGTGAATGTTCACCAATTGGACTAAAGTCACTTTATTCTTTAAGGTTAGTCACGCGTCCACTGTTAATACCTTTTGGATTGAAATGATTCATGAATAGAATAATCTCTGCATCTCAAGTTTTACTGTTTTACGAGAATGAAATGACTTAAACAATTATTTTAACAGGTTGATAACGTACACTAAACCAGTCAGAATAAACACTACACACACTAGTAGTGAACAGAGCTGAACACACACTTTACAAACACCATTATCTGCTTTTTTCTGATTATTATTTCCACTTATTGATCACGCAGTACTCGTACTTGTCTAATAATGTTAAATTCCTGCTGCTAACATCGTATATTCACGTAACATCACCTTTAAAATGAATGTGGATTAAATCTTCACTGTTTCTTTGAGCTTGAGTTTCTGTCAAATGCAAATATTTCTACTTTCTTTAGTCCTATATGACTAGAAACTGAATATTTTGTTAGGTTAAGGTGTGTCTGGCCAGCAGAAGATATTTAATTGGATTAATTATCCTCCTTATTGTTAACTGGATTCCCATTAGCAGCCACGCTCCACCACATAATAATCCCAGCGTTTAATGTTGGTTTAATCCACCCGTTCAGGTGATGACGCTGACGTCGTCCGACAGCACTGTGGTGGTGTTCACCTCCATCCCCGGCCAGGGCGTCATCTTCTCGGTGGTGGTGAGGGATCCGCTGCTCAACACCACGGCGTCCTACGTCCCCGTCCACACGTACGCCTGCAGCTTCGCCTCCACCATGGACGGCTGCCAGATCCTGGGTGAGCCGCTTATTATAGGAGGAATTTATTATTATAATAATAATAATAATAATAATAATAATAATAATAATTAGTTTTAGCTGGAAAACACCTGAGGAGCAAAGATCCTCTACGTAGTGAGAAGAGGGTTCACTCTGACAATTATTTTAAGGTTGTTTTTTTTTTTCTTTCTTGACTTGCGTTTTTGTTTTGTCTTATATTCTTCCATAAATTGATATAAAAATAAGTAGAGCTGAAGAAATCAGATAAAAAAACAACTTTATTCTATTGCCAACTATTTTGATGAAGTATTCTAAAGAATATGTCCACAAATTCTCTGGTTCCAGCTTCTCCAATGGGATTATTTTCTGGTTTCTTTAATGGATTATTATAGTAAATTAATGCTTTTTGGGTTGAGGACTGTTTGTCTGGACAAAATCAGACATTTTAGGTTAAATTTAGTTTTATAGCAAATAACTATTCAATTAATAGACAATTGTAGCCTGAATTTTAATTAATCGTATTTTTTTTATAATAGTAAACCAATGACT
This sequence comes from Eupleurogrammus muticus, assembly GCA_036785175.1. Lineage (NCBI taxonomy): Eukaryota > Metazoa > Chordata > Actinopteri > Scombriformes > Trichiuridae > Eupleurogrammus > Eupleurogrammus muticus. Next base: position 16,925,389 of record JAYKQN010000022.1, on the reverse strand, counting down.
TAGTCTGGACAAATAAAAATAAAAGAAGTAGTTTTAGGTTAAATCTTTATCAATATTTGACACCATTATTAGAACCTGATAACTAATCAATTAATGGTTTTAATAATTGATAGATTAGATATCAGTTGCATTGTTTAATGCAACTAATATCCCCACATATTAAAGAAAGAACAATACAATACAGTGAAAATCTTATTAATTGCTCATTGTAATAAGACCTGAACTGAATCTTTAATCGTTTAGCTCATTTGACTTAAATGTAGTTATTGATTCATGTGTTTTATTGTTTTTTTTCTTGCAGGAAAAGCTTCAACGAAGGTTTTCTTCACCTTCGCCGGCCTGGCCGGTCTGTTCGTCTGCTTCTTTGGCCACAGATTCTTCAAGTGTGGTGAGTCAGCGTTGGCTTCTGCACCCGTGACGTCCGACACGTTTTAATGTTCACGTCCAGAATCTAAAGAAGTCGTCCTGATTTTTTTTTTGTCCTCTAGAGTTGTTCTGTATGGGATTCAGCTTCGCGACGTTTTTCTGCTTCGTGCTGATCACGAGGACGACGGAACTGGAATATGACAGTAGGTTTTATTTGCTGAAACCAACAGGTTACTAGCTTTCTAGCTATTTATAAAAATGTCATTATATGTTCACCCTATTAAAATATACTGGCTAGGCCCAAACCAAAGAAAAACATAAATCAGAAAGTCAATGTCAAAAACTTCAAATTGCAGAGAATATTATATTTAATAACTGTGTACAATACATAGAACATTGTGATTATTGTGATTTATTAAAGAATAAAGTGACTTTAGTCCAATTCCTGAACATTCTAGTGTGACTTTATTCCAATTTAAACCTGGATTAAACTGTCCTTTCATTCCATAGTGAAAACTCTAAAGTTGAATTAAACTTTTTCATCACTTTCCCAGGTTCTTCTTTGTTTCCTGTTTTTTATTGAACGTAACTCATCAACATCCAGTTTTGACTTTTAGAAACCTGAGATGTGGAGAATTTACAATGAAGTGATGACACATGTTTAATGATGAAGATCCTGGAACTATTAAGGTGATTTCACCAGACGTGGCAGCATCATAATGACTGTGTGTGTGTGTGTGTGTGTGTGTGTGTGTGTGTGACCTGTCTCCAGTGCGTCTGGCCCTGTCGGCCATGATCGGCGTGGTGGGCGGCGTCCTGCTGGTGATGAGCTGGTGGCGGTTCGGCTCGGTGATGGCGTGCGTGGTGGTGGTCGGCCTGATGCTGGGCTTCCTCATCGCCTCCATCGTGGTGTTCACCCCCATCGGTACAACACACACACACACACACACTTAAACATGGTGGAGGAGCGTCCTCGGCCCGTGTTGAGTTTCCCGTCCGCGCTGTGCTTCGCCTCCAGGTGACCTGGACGTCTTCAGGCGTTCTGACGTGGTTTTCTGGGGAACCTTCTGCTGCATCATGTTCCTCACGCCGCTGTTCCTGGTGCGCTGGCCCAGAGAGGTAACAGGTTTATTATAGTCCACGTCCAACACGTTTAACATCAGGAGACACACACACCTGCCTGAAATGTTCAGAACAATTCCTCATCAGCTTTAGCATTCATTTAAACTGGAGAGGGCCTAATTGACATATAGTGAACCAGCTGCTGAGGTCATGTGACCACCTGCTGCGGTCATGTGACCACCTGCTGCGGTCATGTGACAGTATATAAGTATGATTTTTTTTTTGTCACTAAATGTGAGTTTCAAACAACTTAACAATATCAATGGTTTAATTACAAATACATTATTGCATTTAATCTGTTCTGACAACTATTTTTCCATTAATTGATAAATAATAAAGTAGAGCTTCAACAATCAATTCATCAATTAGTTAACTATTTTATTTAGATTAATCAATTTAAATTCCAGCTTCTCAAATAAGATTATTTTCTGGTTTCTTTAGACTTGCATAATAGTAAACTGATGATTTCTGTACAAAATAAAAATTAGGGTGAATCTTCAGCTTTAGAAAACTGACATTTTAGACCATTTATGACCTAAACAACTAATTGATTAATTGTTTTGATAATCAACAGATTAATCAGCTGCCCAATGTTAGTTTTCGGTTGCGGCCCTAATGACAAGTTAGGAAAATATCATGGTGACTTTTCACATCAGGTTGTTTAACCTTAAGAGTCCTGAAAAACCTCATGTGGCGTATATGTGAAAATAGAACTGCTCAATTAATTCAGCTGATTCACTTATTTTTTAAAATATAATCTTTCATTCAAATAGTTCTTGGCAAACCTTGCCATCAAAGTTATAAATGTGATATATGTTGAGGAAATGCAAATAAGATGACAAAATATATGCTAATCAGAAAAAAAACAAAAAAATTCACAATAAACGCTCAATATGATAATATGTGATATCACAGATCACTGATACTGGGATTATTTAAGAAAAGAAAAAAAAAATACATAAAAGTGTTCCATGTGGTCTATTTGATCTATTTCCCGTTAAATGTTCCTCAAAGGAGAAACAGACCCAGAGTCTTATGGTTTAAATATTTGTCGTGACTCTGGCTCCATCTGGTGGTCGTATCAGGAGTCACGCCTGACACGTGACCCCGACTCTGAACCAACTTGGACCAAACACACGCATCAGTTTTAAATAAATAAAGCGAGAACATTGAACCCACGCTGCAGAAAATAAAACCTTATCAGGTGAAAATATCTGTTTAGTCCACTATTGATGGAAGTATCTTAAAATCATCGTAGTCCATTGACATTTTTTTTTTCCTTAAAACAAGATTAAAATGAAAAATTTGAGCTAAAAAGACAAAAATATGAGACATTATGAACATTAAATTGACCCGCATCAGTTTTTTGTGTAGAAATCACCACAAGAAAATTGAATTGAAATCTTGCGTCGTTCAGGGCAACATCGTGACGTGCGGCCTGGTGGGAGCGTACGCCGTGGTGCTGGCCGTCAACGCCTACTACTACACCAGCCTGTCCTACATCTCCCTCAACATCCTCAAACGCCTGCTCAACAAGAACTACAGCGCCACCTTCACAGACGTCCCCTTCCAGGAAATAGGTGAGCGAGGAACACTAAATATGGCGGATAAAACAGACAATTTTTACCTGGTTTGTTATAAGAGATACTTATAGATACTTATAATTATGAACTTTAATGTAGATAAATTAATAGCTACACACACTAAAGCAGAAACACCATGAATCAGGTTCTTCAACCCTGTGGCTGCAGGTTTTTATTCCAACCAGGCAGTAAAACACCTGATTCTACTCGTCCTGATTTCTGGTTAATTACATTTTTTTATTTTAATTTTAGTGTTTTCTTTAAAACAAGACTTAATTGACTTAGAATGGGGAAAAAACTGTATACTCTGCCAGAGGAATAAGGTAATTCTACTCAATATTTGACTTATTGTACTATAAAAAAATCATATTTTCACCTGTTAAGATTTAATACCTGCAGTTTATCACTAGGGTTATCCCTCCTCAAATGTCAAAGGTTAATTTGTCTTGAATATATATACACACACACATATATATATACATATATATATATATATATATATATACACACATATGTCCAAAATAAAAAAAAAGACATGTCCATGTCAACTTTGCATCAAAAGTGACTCGTGAATATTTCATGTCATTCAGTAAATTGTAAGTAAAATGTTCACTCCAGTTATGAACCTCCATTCTAGTAAAGTGTCACCAAATTATCTTAAAAAATCTGCCAGTGAAATAAGTTAATTCTACTCAATATTGGGCTAATTATTAGACCTGTTAAACTGTGACTTAACCCCTGTCTCTCCCCCCCCCCGTGGGCCCAGACTACTTCCTGATTACGCTGTGGGTGGTGCTGGGCGTGTGCGGCATCGTGCTGCAGCTGTACCGCGAGCGCTCGCGGCCGTTCTTCCCGCCCAGCCCGTACCTCATGTGGATGCAGGAGCGCGAGCGCCGCAAGACCAACGTGCTGGACCCCAGCTACCACTTCCCCCCGCTGCCCAACCGCATCCTGGCCCGGGCCCGGCAGCTCACCCGCCGGATGGAGGACGCCGGCGAGCACACGCCGCTGCTGCTGTAGCGCCGCCGAAACCCCCCACAACAGACTCTTAATATTTTTAAGCATATTCAGCGACTTCCTTTTTTATTTTTTCCTTCAAATGAACCAAGAGGAGAAAACGTCAAGTTACCAGGTGACAAATAATGAACTTTAATGAACTGACAAAGAACACGGAGCAGCGTTTAACAGTTTTTTCATATTTCATCAACTTCTACGGATCAGTTTTTGCTTTTCCAGAACAGATTTCACAACCAGCAGATGGATTTATCAGTGGTTTAGCTGCTAAAATGAAAAAAATATTTATATATATCACATGTAATCTGCTCCCTGGTTCATTTTGATTGAGAGAATCTGTCACCAGACACTTTAATACAGGCACTGATTTTATTATTTTATTTTTTTTTTTAATAAATGTGCATTGAGTGTTCGCTTGTTCCCCCACTTTTTATTTATCAGTGTTCATGAGCTCAGAATCAACTAAGTTTTATCATTTCAATTATATATATAATAATATATGTTCAAGGTGCTGAAATATGATTCTGATAAGAGTTGAATTCAGGGGGATAAACATTCAGATTCATAACGTCAATGCAAAATTAATTCAGTGCCTGATATTAAATAGTTTGTTTTTTTTAATTTAAAAATTCCGGTGACAGATTTAGTTTAACGTAGCTTTCACAGGTGAAAAACGCCGTCAGGAACTCGGAACAAGGATTAAACACCACTGATGAAAAAGGTTTTTAACAGAGACTGGTACTATTTTCCCCACTTTCTGATAATTAATGCCACTTTTGTTCAAATGATGTGTAAAGAAACCACTGAAACTGATGAAGAACTGAAGAAAAACCTGAAATAGTGACGCCAGATTGTCTTCAAATGTTAAATCGCTCAGATGTTCGTAGCTGTGGCTTCACTTTGTCTCGTCTGCACATTTCTCTGTTTGCACTAAGTCACTAAGAATTTACACTGAAAACTGCATCGAGTCAAATTCTTGTTTTTTTTGTAGTTTGGTTTTAAACTACATCACAGGCCAGATTTTAATTAACAGACAATACAGTTTTAGAAAACTTAATGTGAGGATTTTATATTTTTTTAAGGTTTTTTATCCCTATTCACATTCCAGGTTCAGGTCATTAAACTGAGTTTACAGTTCACCAAACTGACAAAGATTAAATAAAATATAATTATATTTATTTACCTATGTCAATTAAAGTCTGAAATTTAAACGTCATTTTGAATTTCAAATTCAAATTCATTTAAATTTGAATTTTGCTTTGAAATTTCAAAGCAAAAAAAATTCAGTTAAGTTAAAAATGAATTAAACGTAGAGGCGAGAAGGTCAATGTTAACATTTTACTAAAATGTGCCTGAAATTTAATAGCTTTTATAGATTTACAGATTTATTTCCATATATTGCACAATTTTCCACGTTTTATCCTTCACACAGAAGAAAAAGCTTTTCCTCTTCTAGTTTGTCCTATAAATCTGATCTTAACTTCTTAAAGTGACCAAACTGCACAGTTTTAGCCTTTTTTGTAATTTGCACACTGGATTTTTTTCCTTTTTGCTGAGTGAGTGAACGTCGTCCTTTAATCCGTTTTGACATTGATTCTCTCAGGGTTTCACACTCAGCTTCTAAAAACGTTGACGCACTGAGACGACGATGAAACCTCCAAACTGTTTTTTAAAGCCTGAAAACGTCCGTCAGTGTTTTATTCAGCCACTTTTTTTTTTTTTTTTTACCACCCCAAATATGTAGTAAATGTGTTTGGAAAATGAAGTCAACTGTAATTTGTAATTTAACATGTTTTGATATTTAATAAAAGCCTACAGGTAAAAGCATGACTGCTGTTCTTTTCCTCAGGTCTAGTTAGATCCATCAAAAACATCTATTCACATTTATTATGGATGAATACAAGCTACAGTAGTTTAATTATTTCCAATGGTAACACTAAATGATTCAGGTTCATTGAAAAAAAACATTTAAATGTTTTCAAACAAGCTGGTCATTAATTGAATTTCAATTAACCCATTAATTAATTCATGGAACTTATTTAGTTGGAATGGACTTAATTATAAAAAGTAATTTACTCATACTGCACTATTTTTTCAGCGTGATCCACAGCAAAAGTCAAATTATTAATTTATATTTTAATTATTAAATTTTATTATAATTATTATAAAAATAATAAAACAAGGTGAATCTGGAAATTTAGGATAATATAAAATGTGATTATATGGTCTTAAGTATTTGAGCTTTAATTAAAAAGCTAATTTTAAAAGAAAAAAAAAGACTCAAATCTAATACAGCTGCACATTTTTATTATTATATTAATAATATAATTAGAAGATAAGTTTTTAAATTATAGTATATGAACAAAAAAATAAAACATGTGTTTCTAAATCATCTCATCATTCAAGTAATTTTCTAATATTAATATTAATATATTTGGCACATTTTAATATTACTATGGCCATTACCAAAAAAAAAAAAATCAAAAAGTGGAAGAAAGTTGCACCCTACTATTTGTGATATTTCATTGAACTGTAATTGTTTAAAATAATTATAAAAACCTGAAAAACTCACATCACCACATGCTGAGTGCGTTTTAATAAATCCAATAGAATCTGCACAAACTGATATTTTTACATTTATATTAAACACCTTAAAAGACACCTGTTGCCTTAATGATGTTTCTGGAATCATAAATGTTTATTATTGGACACCAGGAAGAGCAGAAAATATGTTCCCATCTGAAGAAAAGTGTGTTCTTACTTGGGACGTCAGGAGGAATGAGGCGTTAAAAGTGTAAAACTGCAGATTTCTCTTGGATAAAACAACAAAACAAGGTGAAAATCCTTTATTTCGCAGACACACGTTGCTCAAACAGCTTCTTCAATGATCTGACTAATCGATGATTTAAAACAGGTGATGGAGGGAATGAAGGCGTCTGATTGGACGAGAAATTTGGACTAAATTGCTATAAAACAATATATCCTAAAACCATCATCGCCAATTGGTAGAAATTGTTTAAAGAATCATGTTCAGAGCTTTTCCTCCACCATATATTCTTGTCTATTATTATATAATTTATCATTATATCTATTTGTAATCCACAACTCAACCCTGATGCAGTGTTATATCAGAGCCACTAAAGGGCAGCACCACACAAAACACATTTACTCCATTACATTTATTCCACCTTTTTAGTGTAGTGTAAAGGTGCATTTCACTCTTTTCAATGGTCTTTCTTTTAAGTTTTTAAGACAGCTTTGTCATTTTTAGCATAAAAAATAAAGTGTCTGTGTCTGTCTCTTTAATATTAATGAGTCTCTCCTCTGATTGGCTGTGACTGAACAGGGTTTATACACATTTTACAGAAGAGATTTTTCAGAATTTATTTATTTTCATCATGTTTATTCTTACTTTTCCATGTATAACTTTACATGTTAAATGATCATTTAACCAAACCTCTGTTTATCTGAACCACACAATCTTTATTAAATTCCTATTAGTGAAGCAAATGTCCAAGATTTCTACATCACAACTTAATGATGCCTCGACAACTTGTTTTAAAAAGGTCAGCTTCGGGCTTTAAAGAGAAAAACAAATTCTGGGAATAAAAAATACTGAGACACAAACTTAACGTACTTGTACATTTGTCCATTTATTAATCAAAACGACAAAGAGGAAACAGGTAGCTGGATCAGGAGACACAATCAACAGGATCAACATTCAAATCGTGACAAACAGAGGTTTCTGTAAAGTGCCAAACAAGAAAGAAAAGCCTCACTGATAATAATAAATCATATAAACACACACACACACACACACACACACACACCACATAGAAAACTAGAATTTGACAGAAAAAAACATTAGAAACATTATAAAACGAGTGGATTCTGCTCTACGATGATTCGTCTGCTGGACCTTGAGTGTTTTTAATTTATGGGAAATGAGTTTGATCAGTAGTTCGTCTGGGACTCAAGGCTCTCCTCGTACTCGCTGTGCAATATTCATCAGTAAAAACCACAAAAAAAACACCCCTGACCCCACCTAGTACATTCTAATGCCGCTCAGACCGGTTCTGATGAAGGCACACGACAGAAAGAAGCTTCCTGTTGGCGCTTCGTCCGGCGCCATCGAGGAAACCGCCTCCCAGCTAGCTATCATTTACACAAACACGACACGGAATCTATAAATTTATTACATCTGGTCGTCCACCAGCGGGAAGAAGCTTCTCCCTGAGGACTAAATAAAACCAGGACTCGCGTTCCAGTCGTCTCACCGACTGCCTAAAAGGATCCAACTTTGGTAACGAGAACCCGATGGAGGATCCGCAGAATAAAAACCATAAATGTTCACTAAGTGCGTTTTAATAAGTCACATAAAAACAAGCTCTGAGGTTAGTGTTTTAATTTCTACAAAACTCGTTATTCTGTTCTATAAAAGTCTGTATTTTACATAGTAACAATGGTCAACACGTAACCATGGTGACATGTAACTGAGCTAAACATGTAACCATGGGAAACATGTAACCAAGGAGAACACGTAACCATGGTGACACGTAACCAAGCTAAACATGTAACCAAGGAGAACACGTTAATGAGCTAAACATGTAACCATGGTGACATGTAACTGAGGTAAACACATAACCGAGGGAAACTTGTAACCAAGGGGGACACGTAACCATGGTGAGATGTAACCAAGGGGAACACGTAACCATGGTGAGATGTAACCAAGGGGAACCTGTAACTATGGTGAGATGTAACCAAGGGGAACCTGTAACTATGGTGAGATGTAACCGAGGGGAACACGTTACCATGGAGAGATGTAACCATGGGGAACATGTAACAATAGGGAATCATGTAACTAAATGTGTAACCATGGTGACGTGTAACCAAGGTGACCGTGTAACCATTGTGCTAGTTTAGTGTTAACATGGAGCCGACATCTCAAACTACTTCTTCACAAAGACACAAACGTACAAAGCGTAACATCTTTGACCCTTTTTTTAGATTTAAAAATAAAAGACTATTAAATAAAATATAAAATTTAACAAACAAAAAATAGAAATTTACAAACAACAAAAGGGTCAAAAATGAGACGCCTGAGGATTAGTGACTGGACTTTAGTCTGAAGTGCTGCCAGTTTGTGATGAGAAGCTGTTTGCAGCGACCAGCCTGCTGGTGATCAGGTGATCTATTGATCAGGTGATCTATTGATCAGGTGATCAGGTGATCTATTGGTTACGTGATCGGGTGATCCATTGATCAGGTGATCTATTGATCAGGTGATCAGGTGATCTATTGGTTACGTGATCGGGTGATCCATTGATCAGGTGATCTATTGATCAGGTGATCAGGTGACGCCGCCGCCGCATTACGTCCGCTGTCTTCTTCTACTGTTCATTTCAAAGTACGGGTCCTCGCTCCTGTTCTTCCTGGTGACGCCGGGCTCCGTCTTCACAGCTTTGACGTTGGCGCTGGTTTTCTGGGTGGCGAGGCCGCGCGTGGCGGGCGGCTCCGTTTTAAGAGTCAACTTCCCAGGGTTTGATGCTGCTGTGGCGGCGGCTTGTTTCCGCCCCGCCCTCTGCGCGGTGGCTGCTGGTGCTCTCTGATTGGTTTTGCTGGTGGCGGGAGGCCCCGTGTTGCCCCCCGGGACCCGCCCGGGGACGGCGGCGCCTCGCGGGGGGGCGGAGCCAGCCTTGGCCGGGGCCGGCCCGTCTCTGACTTTGGCGTCCTTGCACCTGGGCAGGGAGCAGGCAGGCTTCGGCGCTGCTGGGGAGGCCGACCGCGAGCTGGCGGTGGGCGTCCGTGAGCTGGCGGGCGGCGTCCGTGAGCTGGCGGACGGCGTCCGTGAGTTGGCGGACGGCGTGCGGCTGTGTAGCGTTGGCGTCGCTGCCCTCGGTGTGGGCGTGGCTACAGCCCGTGTCGCGATGCGCGCCCGCCTGGCCGCTTCTAGGCGGAGGCGTGACGCCGGAGAACCGGGACGGCGCTGAGCGAGGCGAGAGCCCTGGCCGGCGCCCGTCGGAGGCCGGCCATCTTTAGGGCATGGCGGCCGTGCGGCGACGGGTCGAGGCACGGCGGCGGCGACAGCAGCGGCGGTGGGTGAGCAGCAGGGGCTGGAAGGTTTGGGACATTTGGAGGACGGCTCGGGGCAGACGGGGCTCCGCGGCTGGGTGGCGGCGCCGTGCGGCGACGGTCTGAGCTTCAGCTTGGAGGCGGGGCTCTGATCAGCAGGCGTCGCAGCTGGCGACGGCGTCAGAGCCCTGCGCTGGACCACCGGGCTCGGAGACTGTTTGGAGCAGCCGACGGGCGTGGCGGGCAGCGAGGCGGAGCCTTTGGCGCTGCCGGACAGCGGGAGCTGCATCGGCTTCCTGGGAGAAGTCGGCGTCATCTGGAGGTTCCTCCTTGGCGCCGTGGCAGCAGCAGCGGCCTTCCGCTGCATTGTTGGCGTGCAGGCTGGCGAGGCGGCGTGGGAGCGGCACGTCAGGCCGGCGGCGCCCGCGGGCGGCGGCTTACAGGCCAGACCTGAGGAGGAGGATGAGGACGACGCGGAGGAGGAGGAGGAAGAGGCGGAGGAGGTGATGAGGTTGTTGACGGCGGCGAGCGGGTCCATGCTGGGGGGAGGCGGCGGCGGCGTGGGGTTGCCGTGGTGACCGCCCAAACCGGGCGGACCCTTCTGGAAGGACAGGATCTTCTGCTCCAGCGTGGTGAACTGCAGCACTCGCAGGGGGTCGTATTTGGTCAGGAAGCCGCGGAGCGTGTCCCAGCCGCCGCCAACACGCACCATCACGTGTTTCCCATGAAGCATCTGTGAAGATAAACCAGAAACTCTCTAATCAGGCACATTTTGCTTAATTTAAATTCTCAATTTAGATTTTATTGTCTTTTTATACAATATTCAAAAACGCATAAAAGACAATGACATAACGTCATCCAATGAGTTTTTGGTCCTGAGGCCACAACCAGCAGAGTAATGATGTGATGATGTAATCCTCTAACGAGGTCAGCTGCTATTGGCTAACGAGCTTACACGTGGCCAATCACAGGCTGAGTGATGCTGCTCGCGTGTTCCAGGTCACGCTGGAGGCCGCCTGTGTTACTACCTGCTTTTAATAGGCTGCAAACACAGTTATTTAAAGCTGCTTTTACAGTGTGTTAAAACACACCTCGGCAGGGATTAAGGACATTTAGCCTAAAAATAAAATAGAAAAGTGTTTTAGATGCTAATGTCTGATTTTGACTTGGCGTATTCATTTTACTAATTAAACAAAACTTCACACTGCTGTGTGTGTGTGTGTGTGTGTGTGTGTGTTAGCCCTCACCCTGATAAAGATGGTCTTGTCTCCCAGTCGGTAGCGGCCCTCCGACAGGTACTCGATGGAGACTCTGTTAGCACAGTTGCAGGGGGGGTCTTCCAGGCCGTGCTCCTGCACAGGGAAACGAGTCAGTAACAGAAACCAAAAGAGTCAGAAACCAAAAGAGTCAAAGAGTCAGAAAGAATCAAAGAGTCAGAGAGTCAGAGAGTCAGAAAGAGTCAGAAAGAGTCAGAAAGAGTCAGAGGGTCAGAAAGAGTCAGAAAGAGTCAGAAAGAGTCAGAAAGAGTCAGAAAGAGTCAGAAAGAGTCAGAAAGAGTCAGAAAGAGTCAAAGAGTCAAAGAGTCAGAAACCAAAAGAGTCAGAAACCAAAAGAGTCAAAGAGTCAGAAACAGAAACCGCGTTCCACGCCTGACTTTCAGAGACCAGGGCGACCAGCTGCTGCTGGAACGTGTTAGATCTGATGAACGCGTGAACGCGGCGTTCCACGTCAGAGTATTTATAGCGCGGCCCGTGTCCTCCGGGAATGAAAGTGGTCGTGACGAGCAGCAGATGATTCAGTATCCGTCCACACGGCTGCGTGATCCTACGGTGACGCCACGCAGCCCCGAGGGTCACGTGCCAAGGGCCACTCACGGGGGGTGTGGTGGTGGTCACGTGATCTCGCGTGGCAATTTTTTTAAAATGGGTCGCACATGTTCAACTTGTGCAATGAAGTCAAACATGTGTGTGTGTGTGTGTGTGTGTTAAGTAAAGAGACGCGATCAGCTGCTTTTTCTCCAAGTCATTATTATTATTTATCACGGAATCAGTTGTTTATTCTGAGTTATGTAGAGGAGCAATTACGGTTTTCAAAATTGCAATTTTTTTTATTCTGAATTTGTGAAAGTCAGAACAAGTTATCAAGTGAAGGATTTATTATCCAGTAACGAGCAAGTTTAGATTTTTCTCTGTTTCTATGGGAACTCACCACGGAAATATTAAATATATATAAAAGACTTGGATATAAAAGCTGCCGTTTCAAGATCTTCATATTCATTAGATTTGTTTTCTTTAAATCTGATTCTTCATTTGCTTTGTTATGATTGCATTTCATTTAGATGTTAGTTTAACTGCACTAATATAGTGTTTGATATGCAAAATATTAATATTTTTTCCTCCATAGGCTGCAATATTATAAGAGAAACTCTAGAGTGTTAATTAATATAGAGATTACTAACCTTTGGATTCTAGATTGTTAATAAATGGACTTTTTATCCGTCACGGTCTCTTGTGTGTGTTTTAATGTATTTTTTTGCCCTCAAAGAGTTTTTAACTCTGAATTAAACAACTTGAAGCTGCTGCCAATTTGCATGATGGGAGGCCCCAGAGCATCATGGGGGGTGTCCCTACTGATGCGTCCCTGCTGGTCGCTCACCCCCGGCTGGTACAGGCCTCCGTGCTGGCAGCACACGCTGAAGGTTTTCACGGCCTGCGGCGGCTCCTCCGTCAGCAGCAGCGTCTCCTCCAGCTCGATCTCCTTCTCCAGCTTCACCAGAACCGGAGGATCCACGCCGTACCTGGTGGGGGGGGGGGGGGGGGGGTTAAACTAGTTAACACAAGGTGCACACGTGACGTTTAGAGAGTGGAATTCACTCATCGGGGGTAAAAGCTCACTCACTTGGAGACGATGCGACCGATCTCCAGCAAACACAAACACACCTGTCGAGGCTCCTTGTGCAGCACTGAGGTAAAAAAATAAAAAAACACAAGATCACAAGGTTAACGTGAAGAATCAACTGCAGCTTCAGCTTCAGCAGCTGCTGATGCAACAAACGCACGTGCTGCGATGTCTGAAAAAGAAAAAAAACGTGACATTATGTAAAAAATAAAGTGCATTATTCCCAGAGGGGATGTTAGGTGATTCATGCAGCAGAGAGCAGGAGAGGAAAAGACTGCAGGTCATGGACCGAAGGACAGGAAGAAAAGGAGGAAAGTCATAGCGGAACATTAGGAACTAAAAAAACTGACTGATGCTGTTAAATAAGCTCAGAGTCTGGAACGTCAGCTTAGTGCTCATAATACAGGTAACAGTTATATAAAATATAAAAAAGAATAATGCAAGCAGGGATAAAGTCTCACTGCAACAACTGAGATCTTAACAGGTAAAAATAATAAAATATAGGTACAAAAAATATTAACAATAAACTGTCATTCATCTTAACAAATAAAAATATCTCAGTTTTGGTACAATTAGTCTAATAATTAGTAGAATCTTATTTTACTGGTAATTGAAGTCCATTAATTGTTAATTATAATTAATTGTAATTTATGTTGTAAGAAAATGTTAGTCCTGTTTTCCTGAAACAAAACCAAACCAAATTATCCAACAGGGGAATGAAATAATTCTACTTAATATTGAGCCAAAAATAATATTTCTGTTGTTGCAGCATCACAATAAGTTTAAACTGTGCTGTGTTCAATAAAAGTGAAAGCTGAGCTGATGAATACGTTCAGTTCACATCAGACGTCCAAACGATTGTTTCCTACAAACCTGCAGAAATAAAACTGCTGGATTCAGCACCAGTTTGATTCATTCTCCTCCAGCGTGCTGTTTATTCTGCGTCTAAGCCTCGTTGACAGACTTTTGGACAAATAAAGAAATAAAATCTCAAGTAGTGGAGGGAAACTAGAGGATTTTTTTTTTTTTTTTTTTTTTTTTTCGGTGGCCAATGATTTGCAGGAGAAGTCATTCTCATTCAGGAGCTGGAGCTTGGATATAAAAGACAAATAAAATCCTGCAGAACTTGACTTTTTCTTCACTTTCTCCCCAAGAACAACATTGACAAAGGGTTGAATAAAATTAAAGTTTCTCTCTATCCAAGTTCTAGTAGAACATTTTGCAGAGGTGGTCAAACATGTGGAACCGGACCAATAAAAGGGTCCAAACCTGCTATAAAGTGACAAAAAGAAAAAAAATAGAAAACTTTATTGTCCGTCCCAAACATATTTTTAAATTAAGACAAGACCTGAAACTTAAAAAAAATAAAATTTTGAAACCAAAAAAGTAAAATAAGAAACCATAAAAAGGTCATTTTAACAATAATAATTGTTTTTTTTGTGAGAGTAGACAGAATAAGGAATAAGTGGTGAAATAAATATTTATAATGTTATTTCTTGAACAGACATTGGTATGCATTCTATAGTTCTTCATTTATATGTCATGACCTACCGAGGCCCTCGGACTCAAACAGGTACGTCTCCTCCACGCCGACGTGGCGGCACCACGCCAGGAAGTTGGCCGTGTTGTCGCGGGCGAAGAAGGAGCCGGGCGAGGCGTCGCGCTTACACGCCACCTTCCTCGGGAACAGCTGACGGGGGGAAAAGGTTCAGTTATATCATGAGATAAACAGATTAGATTTACTGAAGCGGGTGTGAAAAGGAAAAAAAGGGCAGTCAAGCACTTTGAGCCAAACGGAATTTTAAAACGCATTGATCTCCTTCAGAATAAAGAACTAATTCCTCAAAAAAAAAATCTGCTGCTGCAAGTTCTTCATTATGTTTTAACTAGAAAATACGAGAAAAGCTTCACATGGACTCAACACAAGATTTGTGAGTTTTTATATTGAGCGTTTTTCTAGGTTTGAGTGCATGAAATTGATAAATGTTCTATTGCCCCAAAACATAACCAAGGCTGCAGAGAAAATATAACAAATAAATGTCTATTATATTGTTGTTGTTTTATAAATAATTATTACACATTGATATTTCGGCCTCAGTATTGAATTATCTACGTCTACAACCTGTAGATGCCTTATTAAAATAATGGAGGAATTTTTGGCCAAAAGTGAGTTTTTGGCCTAAATCACCTCAATCCTGAGTGGAAAGGACATTTTATTTTGTTCCCTAATTCGGAATAAAATGAAAATTTAACATCTTTCATGATAGAAGCTGCTTCAAGAATCAAGAATCTATGAAGCAGAAGAAGCTTTTAACATGATTCTTGAATCAGTTTCTACTGGTGAGTGAGTTTATACTTTAATAATTACTTAATATAAAGTGCTGTGCATCTCAATAAATTCAATAAATCTGCAGCCAAATCTGCAGAAATAAAGGAAGTTCCAGGATCTTCACCATTAAACATGTGTCATCACTTCATTGTAAATTCACCACATCTCAGAAAATTCTCTGCATTTGACAAAGTTTTAACAAAATACTTCAATACAGAGATCTTATGTAAATGTTACTTGATTTTTTTTTTGCTCTTCTATGGTTTTAAGCTGCAGCTGCTTGATTTGTCATTGCTGAAAATATCAGCGTTACACGTGTTATTGAAAAGTGAATTTTTAAACTGTAATAAACTCTTAAATAGAGTTTGCAGGAACATAAATCAGAAATATCATCCCTCAGCTGCTTAGCGATCGGTCATAGGACAGGCAGAAACACAGAAACGTTCCTCACCTTGCACAGGGCCGAGGGGCAGCTCTGGGCGACCTTGGCCTGCAGGACGCCGACCAGCTGACACAGCTTCACGCCGTTGTTCAGCTCCTCCATGAAGAACTCGGCGTGCACCTCCTCTCCTAGGAAACAAACAAAAAATAAAAAAAAACATTCATCCACATGTTCAAAGAACAGGAGAATATTTGGCTGGAAAAACTGGATCCAAAAAAAGTACAAGATCACAATGGAGACGCTCATCACTCGTTATAAAACTTTTTTTGGAGTAATGCATGTACAAATATCAGGAAAGATTCAGTTTTACTAATCACAAATAAGGGCCTTTATACACTAGTTTTATGCACTTTATCACACTCAATGCATGTAGCTGCATTCTAGCTTTTTATGTCTAATTATTTCACCCTTTATTGGTGAATTAAAGTGATTCTGATTTCTACTTTTGCTGGTATATAACTGTGTCTCCTTTTAAACAATGGACGGACAATGTGAATGAACTATGTAATGGAAAATAATAATTATCTTCTCTTTCAGATTTAAAGGATGGAGCTTCTTCTAACACTGAAGCTTTAATAAAAGGGAGCTCCCATGATATTATGCTTTGTTTTTTAATGTCAGTGACAAACCATGGGTGAAAAGATGAGAGAAAACAGCATGGTTTTAAACATATTCAGATATCTCAAAATGTACATTCTGTGTATACACAGCCTTATCATAGTCCATAGATAGCTAGCTAGCTACATAGCTATCTAGCTAGATAGCTAGATAAAAATAAAGGGGTGTACAAATATTTTTTGTTTACTTTTTTACTATTGTTAAACTATCTGGTACCAAGTTTTTTCAGGTTTTACATCACATGACAGTTTTGACTTTATCCCTTTTTTTGTTCTTTCCTGTGTCCTTAGTCCATAGATAGCGAGCTAGCGATCGAGCTAACTAGCTCGCTACCTAGCTAGATAGATAAAAATAAAGGGGTGTACAAATATTTTTTCTTTACTTTTTTTTTTACTAGTGTTAAACTATCTGGTACCAAGTTTTTTCAGGTTTTACATCACATGATAATTTTTGACTTTATCCCTTTTTTGTTTTTCCTTAGTCCATAGATAGCGAACTAGATAGCTAGCTAGAGAGATAGCGAGATAGCTAAAAATAAAAGTTTAACAGAAAATATTTTTCACATCACATGACAGTCAAAAGACTTTATCCCTTTCGTTGTTCTTACTGTGTCATTGTCCTGTCACTTTGTTAGTAAAAACTCATTCTAAGAGCAGTTTTCTTCTTTCTTTAGCTTCTTTTGTTGTAGAACTTTACAAAAAAACAAAGACGTGTCGCTCCCACGACCTTAAACTCTAAATCACTGCTTTAAAGCCCAGTGAATTTAACTGAGTTCACATCAGGAACTAAAGCCTCGACACTAAAGTTCTGAACTAAAGAACTGGACATGAAGCCAGAGGCTGGAAACTTCATCCGTGACACCTGCTCCGCTCTGGATCGATAGATTTATGGATTTATTGATCAGAAACAGTCAAACACTGGAGCTGGAGGGATAAATATTCACGTCAAGCTTGTGGTTTCTGCCACATTCCTCGTGAGAAAAGCGCTTCTGGAGAATAAATCCTGGTTTCACGCTGGACAATAGAGTCAGTTTCAGTTTCCTCGCTGCTCTGCTGTAAGTGAAGGACAATAGATGTGTGTGTGTGTTTTTTATTTTTTTGTGGCTTCATGAAGCGGCAGCGTCCAAATCCACTTACATAAGAGTGTGCATGGAGCCGTGGTTTTCCAGGCCTGGAGCTGCAGGACGCTGCATGCAGACGTGTTGTTTAAAGCTGCAACAGGTCTGAACACAGCTACAGATTTATTCTGGTTCCACGTCTCCATCAACACATCACTTCTTCAGGCTCAATTAGTTCTTTTTAATGCACATTTACAACAGAATATTTTTCACTGAAACCTCCCCTGTAGTAGTAGTAGTTGTGAATATGAAGCTTTTGAGGAGAATGCAATACAGAGACGTTATTTTAAGATTTTTTTGTTTAATTTGAAGACCCAGATAATAAAACTGAAGACTTTTTCCAAGTCTTTTTAAGATATTTCTATTGACATATATAGAACATGAGAGACTTTAAACCTATTTAAATATTTGGGGTCATTTAATGCCTAATAACCTACTTTTAAAGTGGAATAGCTATAACTTTGTTATTAAATATTTAATAAGAGTTGCTAACAATGATTATTTATCATTTTAAATACAACTTCGACCTTTAATAAGAACCAGGAGGAACAAAAAACTATATTGAACTTGATTTAGCATTTCCCTTACGAAAATTAACCATGGCTTTACCATGGGAAATACCGTGGTTTTACCATGGTTTTTTGGGTCATGGTTTACCATGGTTTTTTTGTGGTAACCATGGTTATACTATGGTTTTTATGTAGTAACCATGGTTCTACCATGGTTTTTGGAAGTACCATGAACCAACCATAGTAATACTATGGTATCCAAAAACCATGGTAGAACCATGGTTACTACATAAAAACCATAGTATAACCATGGTTATCACAAAAAAACCATGGTTAACCATGGTTACCCAAAAAACCATGGTAAAACCACGGTATTTCCCATGGTAAAGCCATGGTTAATTTTCGTAAGGGTTATCTAATTCTATCTGTTAAATTCAATGATTCAATAACATGGGAAATATTTGAAAACTTATATAATAAATATAAATATAAAATATATTACAAATATAAAAAGAGGCACAAACTCAGAACTGTCATGTGAGGTAAAACCTGAAAAAACCAAGTGGTTTAACACTACGATGGGGAAATATAAAAAAAAAAAAAAACACACACACACACACACACATATACATATATATGTATATATACACATATATATACATACACACACACACACACACATACACAAACATTTATTACATAAAGTCCAAAAGGACTTAGATAAGTGTGTTAGTAAGTATAATAATACACAAAATGCACATGTTAGATATCTGAATGCTTTAAAATGACCTTTTCAACCATGGATTGTCACTGAAACATATACATACACCTTATATCTATACATCATTCATACACACGCATATCACTCAGGTCTGCACACAACAATCAAATCTCTTTAAAAAAGACGTAATGCGAGGATATATTATTTCCTTACCCAGCATGCCGCTGAGCCAGATGGCCAGGTCCTCCTGCATAGGGACCAGCGTGGCCTCGTGCCGCACCGCCAGCCACTGGTCGTACTGGAAGACGTCGGCCAGGCCGGGGCCGTGGCGCTGGGCCAGCTGGGGGCTGTGGGGGCTCCTGGGGCTCAGCAGGGGGGCGTCGAACTTCTCGCCGAACCACACCTGGAGGACGAGGGGGGGTGAGAAGATAGGAGATCAAAATCGGTCAGGTCTGAGGAGGTGATGCAGTTAATCGAGACCACAGACGCTTCTTGTGCAAAATCTTCCAACGTCAGGATGGATTCTAAACGTCCGTTTAACTCCTCGTCCGTCACCCTGCAGCTGAACTCTGTGTTTTAACGCTGGTTAGAAGCTGTGAAATGGTGTACGGAACAGGACGTTAAGCGGTACAAAGTGCTCATGTAACATGGAGGGGACGTCAGGAGGAATCTGTGTGACTCAAACACACACACACACACACACACACACACACACATACACACACACTTTAGCAAAGTCCATATTTCTGCCACAATTCAAAGTCCTACTAAACCCACTGAGGAAATGACTGAAATTATACTTGGAACTTATTTTATATAATAGTTAATAGTAAATCAGGTCAGCCCTTGGAAAGTCCCACAAGATGTCAATACTTGTGAAAGCATGGCATATATATTAAAAAAAATATTTCACCTATTGACTTTGCCTTAATGTGTGGACCAAACTGCTTTTTTTAAATAAATGTTGTGGCGTTCCCCATGGTTCCATTCTGGGGCTTTTTTTTTTCTTATTCACATTATGTAAAACAACAAACTCCGTTACCAGCAACAAGCAGCAGCCTCATCAGACTAAATCACATACAAACGCTGTGCGAGTAAATTGAACTAAATCAACAACTGGATGCAACAGAATTCAATTAAAAGATCAAACTGAGGTAATCATCTTACCATTAAAAGGCCCCGTTAGATTTCACCTTAATAGATTCTATTTCTCAGTGTTACGTAACTGCACAGTACAATTAAATCTGCTTCGCCTTGAAGTTTCTCTCGACCTTTTCTGCATAAAAGTTTCCTTCAAATCCAGAAAGAAAGAGGGAAAATGTTTGAAATTATTGCTGCAGAGCTCCAGTGTTTGACTGGGATTCTCCCATTGTGGTTCACAGTGCTCACGGTGAATGTGGCTCAGCGCCTGCAGCGAGACGCCGATGTCCCTTCACGTCCGTCTCGACTCGTCTCCGCCGGCCCACTTACTCACACTTCACCGCGTTAGATCAGATCATGCATCCTGTTAGTCTCATGTAAGCCTTAGATACCAAAAAGTAACTGCTGTGATTTACTAATTGCGATAAAACGAATCGAAACGAAATTGGACAATGTAAAAAGGGGGATGCATCAGTTATTAAAGAGTAAATCCTCTATATAAAAAGAGAGTCCTGTGTGGACGCTAATGCAATAGCAGAGTCAGAAAGACGGTTTAGAACATTTCCACCATTGTTTACGGCAGCAGCCGGAGGGGAAATCAGGAAATCTAGAAAATCAGCAGCAGATGTGCAGCGGGACGACGAGCGGCCCAGACATTACATAACTCACTTCTGGATGACCCCCCCCTCCCTCGCCCCCCCTGGTCCAGTCCAGTCTGTTGACATCTGTCTAAGACGCATGCCTTTAATCTCGGCGTCTGTCACATGAACGGGACGTTCCCGCCGCCGCTCGCATCAAAACAGGAAGCGGTCCGGGCAGCGGTCGGCCGTTTCCACGGCGACGTCCTCCCGCCGAATGTGACGCAACGTCAATGGGGCATTGTCTGTAATGTAGGGTTTCAATCCCATAATGCTCCAGTTCATCGGTCGACGAAGGAGCTTCTCATTCCAGGGTAAAACATGTGGATTTACCTCAGTAAGTGGATTTTAAATTAGACGGATTAAAGGAAACTTTCACCATTTTCACTGCCAATGTTCAGTTTTTATTCTGGGTCAGTCCTACACATCAAACTGTAACATCAGTTAGTGAAAACTAAACTTCTCCACTAGATGTGGTGATGTTCTAGTGAACCCCTTTCACTTTTTCCTCAATCTTAATCTGATAAATTCATTGTGTGATTTGATTGCTCCTGGTATAGGCGTTAATATAGACGTCGATGTGGGGGTGACCTTTGACCTCACCACAAGCTGCCAACAACATATTATGTTGTTTAGTTGAATTATAATCGCAATTCCAGCTTTTTGTAGAGAAATTTCCACCCAAAACATAAGTGCTCTGTGGCTACTGACTGGTTTTATAGCATTTATACAACATTCATGTTCTAATGGCTAAAAGCAGAGGGTTAAAAAACCTTTTTTGAACATCTAAACCTGCACTGAAGTGGCTAAATGGGTGGTAAAAAACACACAAATACTTCTACTGTGGCCAAGAAATGCTATAAAAACTGCAATTAACTTATTGTTACAAATATTTTGAGCAAAAAAAAACTGCATTAAACAGAACCAGGTGTATTATCTGGTGTTAAAATGCAAAGGAACACAGGAAATGTCATTGACTTCTAGACCGTGGCCCCCTACCCCCTGCAGGGAATTATTTCCTTCTTTCCTCCATAAATCTACATAATTCAGATCCATGAATCTATATAATTTTGCTCATTGTTCCTCACTACAAACTACACAGAGTAGACCAGTAATAATAATGTACAATTCATAGAGAACACACATAAAAAACAACGTTGGGAAAATAGCATTTTACTGCATATTTTGTAAAAGAATTTATATCCTCAGAATAGAACGCATGTGAAAATCCAGCAAGATGCTGCAGAATGAAAGATTAAAAAAAAAAACCTTTGAAGAAGCAATAACCGCTGCACCTGTTGGTTTTATTTTGGTGTGTTATCACATTTTTCCCATGTGAGGTTGGCGCACATCGTGTGATCTGAACTGAAGCGAAGGATCCAGAGGTTTGATCAGTTCTGAAGTGATGGAACATTTAGCTCATCTGTTGAGATGGGTTCAACATAAATTATGATCGCAGCGTTTTTATTTTTCATTTTTTTGCATGCATGGCGGCTTTAGGACAATCTCTGACATGGTTTGGCGTTTTTAAATTTAATTTCCAACAATGCAGCAAATGCACACGCTTACATAAAAAAAGGAGAACATGTTGACACTTGAAGAATGTCCCTGTACGCTGCATCTCCAATGCACAGAAAATGCGCGAAAAATCTCGATTATTAAACATTTTAATCGATTGACAGTTTCTGGCGCTGAACTGCAGGAGTTGCTCCACTCTAGAAAAGACGAACACACACACACACACACACAGATTACGTAACACAGTTCAAAGAACAGGCCGCTCTGCAGGTACACAACAGCAAGTGTGTGTGTGTGTGTGTGTGTGTGTGTGTGTGTGTGTGTGCAGCCAATTATAAAAACACAGCGGTGTGTATCGCACCGTTTAGACGTTACATAAAACACGTTATGTAGACGACTGAACAGAGGTGATAATCCCACCTCGTACCCGGGTCACCTGACCTAAGGGAGGGGGGGAGGGGTCTGCCAGGTGCATTCTGGGAAGGGGTTATCCAAGCACATAATAGTTTTAAAAGCAACAAAAACCCTGCGTTTGTGGGTTAATCTGCTGCTTAAAGGTGCAGGAATGCGGGCGGACGATGGTTTTCTACATGTTTACGTCGGGGTTTCTTGCTTCGTCAGGATCCTTCCTCGTGACTCTGATGTTCTCTAGTTATTTCATTACGTAAGCCGCTCTCATGACCGCTCACTTATAGGAGTTCACCTTTTTTCCTTCGGGGTCAGTGCTACATGTGGAGGCTGTGATGCAGACCTAATTAAAATATGCGTTTCTCTGCTGCTTTAATAAACTTAAATATGGTTTATTTGCTTTTACCTGCAGCCATTCAGACTTTAATGAATCCTCGTGACCTGATTATTGACCTTTTAAGATCAAAAAATAATGGTTAGACTGAACTAACAAGGTCATTTAGCTCTTTTTTTAAGATTTTCTATCTGAGTGGAATTGTCTTACAATTTATTGATTATAATGACCTTCCCCCTAATGTATTCACCCATGTGCAGTTCCAGGATCCTCATTGAAATCAATGAGCATTCGCCAGATATTTCCACCTCAGGCTTTATAAACCCTGTAGATGGTGTTTTACCGAGGGCCACATGTGCGTCTCCCATAAAGTGACTGTATTTTGCAGCATGACTGAGCGCAGCAGCCGCGGCCTGAGCTGTGATCACATCTGACGGATCTGCATGAGCAGCGAAGCCCTGAGACCAAGCGTCGGATCAATACCCAGCCGGGATCCTCTTTATTATTGATGCCCTATTCCTCTTCTTTCTAGTTTTCTTCTTTCTCGCATCCGCCCTTTTACTCCGTCCACTTTTCCAGTCGATGCTGTGACGACGCGTCTTTAAAAGGACGAGTCACGCCTGTTTTTCCACGGCTGTGTTTTAGCGAATCACTAAAATCACAGCAGTTTTTCTTAGATTTTTTGCCATTTAAAAATGGTTTTGTGTAACTAATCTAATTTAAAAAGTTTTAAAAAATTACCCTGAAATCATCAAGTGATGCCGTACTCCTTACTTATTACACTAGTTTTTAGATAATAGTTCTCCAACTTATTATCTCTTTATCAGAATGTCACACTACAACAATGTTAATACACACAATGTTTTATAAGCTCAGATTTAACGGTTATTTATTACCATGGCACAATGACACTAATTCTATGTCAGCAGCTCACTCTATAATAATGTAAATATGTGTACAACAAAAAGGAAAACACTGTTTTGTAATATATATATATATATATATATATATATATATATATACACACACACACACACACACACATATATAAGTATGACTTATATAGTATATATAGAAACTATACAAGTGTATATATAATATAAGTTTCTCATATAGTATCTATATAAACACACTATATACATGTATATATAGTAGAAAAGTATGTCTAATATAGTATATATACTATATTAGGACTAGGCAACTGTGTGTATATATATATATATATACACACACACACACTATATAGGTATATATAGTATCTATATATACATGTATATATATTATAAAAGTATGTCTACTACATATATATACATACACATACACACATATATATATATAGTTGTGTAGTCCTGGCACTTTAATGTCCATCTATATGTCATATTGTCTATGTAAGTATATACATACATACACACACTATATAGGTATATATAGTATGTTTTATATGGTATACATAGATACTATACAAGTACATATATATATATATATATATATATATATATATATATATATATATATGTGCTTCTTGCATGGGAATCAGCAATGACTGCAATGTCACATTCTTTGTATGATCAGATCATGTAAAGAAAATTGCCGATAAAACCGACTTGAACTTGACTTCACTACAAACCACCCTCTACATACATGTTCGTGTTAAGATTTAAGATTCCCCTTCACCAACAGGACATTTGTTTGACGTGAAGCTGCAGAACCAGCACCATCATTTCCACATCCTGGACACAGGATCAGCCTGAGCAGCAGCTGGGACGCATGCTTCACGCGTTACATAGAGAGCCAGGACTTTACAACTGTTGTTTGGCTTTTTTTTTTTTCTTTTTTGGCGGTGCTGCATTCCAAACACTCTTCCCACCCTTACAAAAAATGTGCGGAGGAATTCCTTCAGAAAACAACGAGAAGAAGCACAGGTGCAGACACATGTCTGCCGTCTGTCTTTTAATTGGACGAATTCTGTCTGTGAAACGCTCAGGCCTGAACATCTGCAACACTAGAACGTCCAGATGTGGAACAGGCGAAAAAGACGAAAACATGAGTCATTTACGATATAAACTGAGCGTCCACACTTCTCATCTTTAAAACTTCCCACGATGACTTAAAAAAAGAGAGTTTTCCATGATCCTACCTGGATGCCAGCCTGGACGGCCATGACTCAGATCAGCGATGATTCACTTCTTCATTCTGCACAAAGAAAAGAGATAAAAAAAAAAAAAACATGAGTTCTGTACTTCTGTCACGTGAATGCACAACGTGAACGACGACTCGCCGTTACAAAAGACGTAGCTTGATATTTCGGGGAACGTTTGCTTTCTTTTCCCCCTCCAGAGGAACTCTGGGAAACATAGACCGGGTGTCATGACCCTGCATTACACGCAGCCAGATAAACATGGCAACCAGTGAGATTTAAACACAAGTTAATCACCACAAACTACAGCTGCAATTAATAATCAATTAATCAATTAGCTGCTAAATATTCAGATTATTTGAGTCATTTTTTTTATTCTAAAATGTCCAGCTTCTGGTTTATTCTTCTAGAATAGTAAACTGATCTTTGGGAAACACTGATTGACATTTTACACCTTTTAATGAACAAAACGACTAATTGATTAATGGTTTTATTAATCAATAGATTGACAGACTATTAAAAACGTTGTTAGTGCAGCTTTCATTTCTACGGCATCGATTTTTCTCACCTGACTTGCGACAGAGAAAAGCGAATTAGCACATTTCCCCAAAAATGTCAAAGCATTTCTTTAAAATTAAACTGCATCAACACCTCTGGAGCGAAGCAACAAAACTCACTGAATAAAAACACGTTTAATGAGCTTCAGTTAACTCGATGTGATGTTAGAATTCATGAGAAAACACCTCAACAAGCTGAAACCTGAAACCTCCTCCAGTAAAAAGGCGTAAAGGGATATCACTTTATTGATCATAAATTAAATATCGTACTATTTTATTAAGTAAGCAGGAGACAACGTGGTGCAACCATCAGAAAATCGTTAATGATAAATCAATCACAGCTGAGACTCAATTAAGAAAATCTTGATTGTTTTGTCTTTTACAGATTTATTAACAGAATTATAATAAAACTGAATTAACATTAGACAAATCTGGATATTTGAAATTGGTTTATTCTCAGTTTCCGACTCAGAAACGACCATCAGAAAGAGATTAATCAGTGATTTAATGAAACGTTGGTGATATTCTGATGAATCCTTAACGAGTTCAGGACCCGATCATCTCGTCAGAGCCGGTCCGGCGCTCTGAACCCGTCAGAAAAAACTTGCTTGCACTCGCCGCGATTTATTCCGATTTGTCCTCAGCCGATTAGAGTGAAATCAGGTTCCAACAGTGACATACGGCCGTAATGAGGTTTTTAATAAAAAGCGGAATAAAAGCCATAAAGAGGCAAAACTCATCCAGGACGCGTTGTTCTGGGGAGTTTTAGTGGATCAGACTTTCTCACGAGGAAGTGATGGGGTCGCTCTCTTTGCCCTTTCCCACACAGGATGTGAAGGATTACCCCCGACGGTCAACTGTCCCGAGGGTGTGTGTGTGTGTGTGTGTGTGTGTGTGTGTGTGTGTGTTTGACAAAGAGAGGGAGTGGGTGGTGGAGAAAGCAATCACAAGCATGGAGATCCTAATAACACTGATAATTTGGTCAACACAGCTGAGACAACAGACATGCACCCCCCCTCACCCCCCCCCCCACAGAACTCACACATCACCTCATACAACCCCCCCCCCTTAAAATGTTGTCTCCTCTGCAGAATCTTTATGCACAAGTGTTTAAAACTGACGTCACCGTGCACATGATATGATGCAATTATCAGAAACTTACTCTCACAGCAAAAAACAAGCACAGACACGTAAAAATGAACGAATACATGATGAAATCATCACATCCTGAGAGAAAGTCCGTCCAACACATGACGACTCACCTCAGGACTGAAAGCCGTAACGGGTCCGAGCGAGGAAGCCAACAGCTCTGCATCAGAACACGTTCCCAAATAAAAGATGAATAACTAAAAGAGGAGAAAACCGCTCACGCCGCGCTGCATGCCGTGCGTCCGTCCCGCAGCAGCGAACTCCTGCTTGTGTGGAGCGAGTGAGCGGGAGGGGGGAGGAGCAGAGGGACAGCCCTGACTAATGAAGTGGCTCTGCTCCACTAAGCCCTGACCGCCCACTGCCCCCCCCACATCCAACCCGACAATCCTGTCACGGTGGGACCCTCTCACAAAGCCTCCATTGTCTTTTCTGACACACACACACACACACACACACACACACACAAGTCCTTCAACTCCAAAAGCAGGAACTCCCCAAACCAGGCAGCAATGGGACAGAATTTGGGAGATTGGGAGGGAGGAGGTGGGGAGTTATTTACCTCCATTTCCTTTTAACCCCCCCTCATCCTCCTCCTCCTCCATTCGTCCCACTACATCCCTCAAAAAAAAAAAAAGTACAAGAACATGTACATGCGTCCGCCCACGTGGAAAACAGATGCAGAGAAAGCGAGGCAACGGGACACATGACGTCGCCTGCACAGATGTTGAGTTCTCCACAGCTGCAGCATCTTAACAGAGGGAAGGAAGGAGTGCATCCATAGAGGGGGGGGGTCAGCAGATTCACCCTTTCACCTGTTTAATGTCCTAGCATGAACACCCTTCCACATTGAGGCACAGCCGCTTTATTGGGTAATAAAAAGGGCGTCTATGACGTTTAAAATGCATGTGCACAGGCTACAGATCGTATAGGGACTGGCTTCTGTCCTGTGCATGCTCCACAATTTCTATTCAATTCTGTTTTTTATATGTGTATAAGTCAAAGTAACTCTCACTATCTTTAACCGTTTGTAATATCAAACGCAGTCGGCACAGTTTGTGTCGCATCACATCGGTTCATTTGGATCCAGACTCCTCGAACGCCATCTTTGTTTGCACGCCAACCAGAAGTCAGTGTAACACCGCTTGGATGTAGCTGCACAAATCGTGTAAATGTGCATCTACTGGGATACGGTTGGATTACAGGTACCATATTTTAGGATAAATTTATTTGATAAATGTCACAGTGAACACAATTTTTGGGTTTAAGACATTTCTTATATTTGTATTTTTTTTATATTTCTTATGCAAATGGTGCATAATGCTAAATATACAATGTTGATATGTATAATGTGTGTATAATGACATAATGACGTGCACAGGTTAGGTTTGGATCCAGACTCCTCGAACGCCATCTTTGTTTGCGCGCCGACCTGACGTCACTGTAACACTTGTTGGAGAAGCTAAAGCCAGGACACTGAACTTTATCTGAGTTAAACCAACTCCAGGTGTAACTCAGATTTCAGGACCTGCAGAGTTGCAAAAAAGAAAAATCTAATTTGGCAAAATCCAGTTCTTCCTACCAAATATTGCATTATTGCAAGTCATGATTAAATGTGCTACCCATGTCTTATACCTGGTTGCAGTTTTAGCAACACAAGGTAGAAGTAGCCTTAAGCTACTGCACTTTATTCATTGTTAAGAATCTAGTTTAGGATTGTCTCGTCTTGTGCAGTTGCACTTTACTGTTGTTGCACATGTAAACTCTTCTTGGTTTTACTTTTGGTAAGGGGGTCACCAGCGTTGGTCCTGGAGAGCCACTACAGGTGCAGGTTTTTGTTTCAACCGATTCCACTAATAAAAAGTTTCTTATCAAGGCCTCCAGTGGTTGATTAGTAGAATCCTCCAGAACCCATGTGTTCAGTAATGGTTTCCCTTAACGAATGATGGAAATATTAACGCGATGTAATTGTGAGAGGTCAAAGACCTGCTCTCTGTGGAATCTGGTCAACAAGAGCAGATTTCAAAAGGACGTCTTTTTATTCATCGTTTGGAAACGTCCCCTCAGGCGAGCGGAAGAACCAGAATCGTCCAAAACAGAACGATGACATTTCAGATTTAGGAACAATCCAGAATGCTGCTTTCCAGCGTGGGGGGGGGGGGCGTTGGCGACGGGACACAATCAACAACAGAGGACAAGTCTTTGGATCTTTGGAGCTCCAGTTGTGCACATCTGGGCCTAGAAAGAGCGACTCCCCATCAGCACCCACACGCAAGTCAAATGTCAAAGCACAGAGGAGGCAGAGAGAGAGAGAGAGGACAAAAACATGGTTTATAGCGGCGGTAAAACTCAGGGAGTGGACAACGCACATTCCCCCACGGTCGCTAGGAGAAAGAAAAGTCTCGGACAATGCCGGCTTGTCTTCTCGCGTCGACGGGAAAACGAGCCCTCGCAGTTTCAGAGATTATGTTCTTAGAGGTCAGATATGCAGCTGAGCCTCTTTGCGTCGCGGTTCGCTGGGTTCGCGCCACGCGAGGTAGGGATGCATCGGTAAAAAAAAAAAGCTGCAAACGCCTTGTTTTATCACCCTCAAAAGAGCTGAATTCTCCATGTTAAAAGCAATTTATTTTGAAGCAGTCCGGGGGTTAACAGAGCAAACGACGCACAGAAACCTGGGAACACAAAGGACCCCAGTCAGGTCTGGGTCGACCAACCTGTATTTCCTGTTACGAGGGTTAAAAAATAAAGGCTTTGTTTCGGCTCTTATCCCCCCCCCCAACCACAGGAAAACAAAAGTCCAGATTGAGTGGACGCAACCAGATTTTACCCAGAAGGCCTCATCACATTTCAAGTCTGATATAGCATCCGTGTTCTTTACCCTCCAGCCCAACTAATCACACAAGATCATCCCGATCAAAGGGTCGTATCAGAAACTGAAAACTGGGGCGGCTAACTTTCCTCGTTAAGGCTCTATTTTCTCTCTGTTGTGACTTGCCACTCGTCCACTTCCTGCCAGGAAAAGGCGCCAAATAAATGAGTGGAAGTGCCTTTGTTCTGAGGATAAAAGCGACCAGTGTAATGGACTCAGCGAGTCTATTAAAAGAAAAGAGACCTAGTCTGACACATTAGAGACTGTGTGTGTGTTTTTTTCCTAGGATGGGATGGGGTCTGGTGGGTGGGTGGGTGACATCTGTCCGCATGCCCCCCCCCACCACCCGGGTCGCCGCCGGTAATCGGTTTTAAGAGGATCAGCGTTATTCCAGACAGCGGAGCGCGTCCCACCTCCACGACGCTCCGTCGCCGCGCGGCACGTGGCGCCCTGCATGCAGCACGCCGGCCGTGCATGCATGCACCCGTGCATACGTGCAAAAAAAAAAAAAAAAAAAGAACGCATTATGTAATAGCATCAAAGTAGAACAGGCAGTGATGTCCTTTTGATTTTCCACCACATGGTGTTGTAATGTGTGTCAGGGGAATAAACACTGAGCAAACACCACGTGCCAGTTTTTTTCATTTAAAAAGAAAAAGAGGACCAACAGAGGTTGGTGAGATATATTTATCCCATGAATTAAAGCATGTGTTAAAGACTAAAAACGTGTTCCTACGTGGTGGGGGGGGGGGGGCAACAATCCAACTTCTGCAGATTTCTCATGACGTCTTAATCTAATTTCCTTCTTTCCCGCTTAAAAAAATTCTAGACGTGATGGATATAGTTGCATAAATCATGTAAAGGTGCATCGATTGGGATACAGGTACCATATTTTAGGAATTATATTTGATAAATTTGCAGTGAACACAATTTTTGGGTTTAGACATTTCTTATATTTGTCTTTTTTCTATATTTCTTATGCAAATGGTGCAAATGTTTATTATACAGTTTTGATGTGTATAATGCATGCATGACGTAATGACGTGCACAGGTTAGGGTTATGAAAAATTGTTTTAGATTTTATATTCAAGTTTCATGAAGGCCAGTGGAGTCCAGAAAGGGTTCCGCCACCGGACTCGAGCCCCCCCCCCGCTCCGCCCCTGGAGAATACCAGCTCCACCTCTATTAAACTCCTTCCTGCTGGGCCCTTTGTGTCTGGGCTTAATTACCCTGTCGGAGGAGCGTTTCATTAGGAGCCCGTTCCATTGCAGATGGGGCCCGGCTGCATTCAGAGGAGGAGAATGAAACCAGCAAATACGCGTCAAACGGTCCAGCGAAGAGGTGGATCTGCACTTTAAAGAGTAATCCAGTTCCTCCTGGGCTGGTGCAAACCGTGCTTTTTCCATCGTGAGAGGCCTTGCCACCTTTGGAGGAGGATTAAAACATTTCCTGGCCTCCGTCCTCTTCCACGGAGAGGTGAGGCGGCGTAGTAAAGCCCGTCTTAAAGGCTGCGCTGAATGAATGGGAGCCACCTGCCAATCCAATTTTGATTTGTTGATGCTAATCCGCGGGTTCACTACAACACAGTCCGCCCCCCCACCCCTCTGATTAAGGATCAGGCTTCCTGCTCTGGCTTTTTCCATAAAACTTGACCGAATGGAGCCAAGCGACTCCACGTCAGGAAAGCTGCACAGGAGCTGACAAACATGCATGTTCTTTTTTCTAGAGGATATTTTTATCCAACTGTTTGTTGCTCAATCCAGCAATTATATAAAAATAAGGTAAAAGTAGTTTTCTGGCAGCATCTAGTGGCCTGATACGTGCAGTAGAACGTACAATGACCTCTGAGGAAAAGGCTAAATTCCATTTCTAGAGCTGCTTGGTTTGTTCGTTCTAGATTCCATAGAAAGGGAATTCTGTTTCCTGTGCAGCTAAGCAGTTATAAAAAAACAAACACTTCTTATTTTTTTCATTGAATGGCTTAACTAGAACATGCATACTAATATTATATTCCATTTCTACCAGGCGCTTTCCGCTAGAGGTCGATAATTCCTACATAGCGGTCCATGCAAGAACTGGTGCATGGGGATTTAAAACTTCAGGGTCAAAAACAACTCGACTGAGAAGGTTTCACCAGCAACGTCTTCCTCCATGAGCCGTATTTTTAGGTTTTGGCAGGAGAATAAATATACAGTGAGTCACGCGTCTGGCTGCTCACCACACCTCCGACGTTCTGCTATTTAGGGAAATATATGAATGAACGGGTTTGTGTGACGTGTGGTCAGATGACGGGTCATAAGTTCTGCTTTGTCTGAGACATCCAGAGGCGTCCTCTTACTACACCCCCAGTAACCTACGCTTTGGAAACAACAGCCAAAACCACAATGAGCCAGGTCTCTAATCGAGTTCCATGATTTCACCAGTTTAACCGTTAGTTTTCCTCCCTTCATTTTATTATTATAAATTCTCTCCTTTAAGCTGCAGCAGGCCTGGCGTGATGCCCGTTTCTGCTGACCTCAAACACACACACACACACACAAAAATCACATCACTGCTCCAGTCGCCTGCACCGTTGCACCAGGAAGTCGCCAGTTTGAAAAGAATCCCTGCAGAGATCACGCCGAGAAACTTTCTACCGTTGGAGCTTCCCTCCGCTGCTAAAAAAAAAAAAAAAAAGTCAGCAACTATTCATAATGAACAGAAGAGCATCATCAGCATCGATTATTGACCTGGAAAATACAATCCTGTGCATCTCCTAAAGGACGTGCACCACAGAGATCTGCCAATTATCAACCTCCTCATTTAATTCAATTTTATTTGTGTATCCCAGAAATCACAGAACTTTCCACATTAGGACACATTCTTATAGGGACTGGATTCATCAATAAGATGTGTGTCTATTATGAAACTGCTTTGTGGCACTACAGTATGGTTCTAATGTCCTGTGCATGCTCCAGAATTTCTATTAGATTCAGTTTTATTTGTAGTGCCCCCAACGGGTTTCACAGTTTGTACAGAAGAACCCTCAGGAAGAGAAACAGGACGGACAGGCCTGCAATAAAGTTCATTTAAAAACAGGAAAAGCTGCAGACCACATCAATCCCTCCCCCAACCCCCCACCTCACAATCTCAAAATCCACAAACACGCAGGCCCAGTGTTGCTGTTTAAAGAGGCTGTATCAGGGTCAGTCGAGATAAGCCCCCCCTGCCCCCCGCCCAACACTTTACAGAAGGTCGGGCATGAGGAGGTCAAGGGGTCGCGGGGCCTGATGCTAAGGTCTATTTAGCCACGTTTGTTTGTCACCAGATAATCCTGGTTAGCGTGTGTGTGTGTGTGTGTGGAGACAAGTGGGACTTAAAACCCAGAGGAGCTTTCCTGCTAAAATCAGCCTCGCTCTGTTGGAAGAAACCCGTGTTAAAAAGGGTTGAAGCCGGGCGTGATGTGCTGTATGCTGTCAGTGACACGTCGGCGTGAATCCAAACCAACACACACACACTAGAAAAAGCAACTCAGAGCTCCAAGAACATCGTGATTCCTACACAACATGGTTGTTCTATAGCGTTGCAGTTGCAGGACGTCACCACCAGGTGGCTCCAAACAACCAAGGCCCATTTACTGCAATGTTCAAAAACAAAAATTTCATAAAAATCCACAAAAGCACACAGGCTAAAACGTAACCTCCTTGGCGAAGGTAAACATGGTTAAAAGGATCTAATTATAGTATAGAAATAAAAATAGAACAAGTTAAACTGGCCGTGCTGAGAGGAAATGACACCATCTATGACCACAAACAGAGTTGTGATATAAATCTTATACCCAAACACATTTTTCCATCTGTCACCACATGACAGCGTAGTCACTTGTATTCATGAAACTCATTTCTAATAGCATCATATAAAAAAGGACAGTTTGACTGGACGACTTCTGCTGCTCTGAATCCTCAGGACGACAGACGACGTCATTATGAGGAAATTGGAGTCGACTTCAACTCGGATTGAGTGATTCAGCGAGAGCTTGAGCAGCATGACCCAAGTTAGTTTAACGGACAGACAAACGTCTTGTTGAACCGACGCTGCTTCTTTTTCCCTCCCCCCCCCCCAAAAAAAGAAAAAAAGCAGCGGATCCAAAGAGTTGTGTAAGAGAATAAAACCTGGTGTGTGTCAGCTCCACTGTGCAACTTGTTCAGATTTACAGGATTAAATTAGGTTTAACGATTTTATCAAAAAAAATTAAATTGTGATTTTTCTGACGATTTCATTCACGATTTCTTTCTACAAAATCAAGTTTCAGTGCACAACAACATTTACAAGCATCACAGAAACTTACACCGTTCTCAGTCAAAATGAATAGATCATTCAGACCTCTGATAAATAAACAACTTTGCATTGTAAACTGCACTTGTCTGTTTATACTGTAATGTTTGAAATGCGCTATAAATAAAACTGCCTTGCATTAAACACACACACACACACACTGACCCCCCCCCCTTCTATTCTCCTCCAGTAACTGTACCCTGAATAAAGAAGGGTAATCCCAGATTTCATCATCTCGCCGTGGCACACACGCAGCATCCTGGCCCATATGTTATGTGCCCACATGCATTTTTAAACTCATTAAGCCTGCTTTGTCTGGTCCGGGGCTTGTGTTTCTATCCTAAATTCTTCTGGCAGAACCAAGACGCCTGATGCCAAAGATCAGGCAGATGGCGATAATGAAGACGGGCGGAATCGGGGTTCGAGCCGGGTGTGGCGTGCTGTATGTTGTGAAAACAAACCAACAGTTTGAGCTACCAGAATAATAAGCAACTAGAAAAGAGCTCAGCTGTGATTCCTACACAACATTGTTGTCCTGTAACATTGCAGTTACAAGACGTCACCACCAGGTGGCTCCAAACAGCGAAAGCCCATTTACTGCAACGTCAATAACAACCAAAGAATTCAAAGCGATCCAGAAAGCAGGATTTATTCTGGATCATTACCAAAAATTGAATCATCTGTTCGTGGTTCCACTCCCAACATTCCCTCAAAATTTGATGAATATCCACAAAAAAAAATTACCTCCTTTGCAAAGGTGATTAATGATGCATGAACAAAAAGTCACATGGATTTAAGAAGTTATTTCAATAGCTAGGTCTGATGTTCAACCTGCAATAACCACAGCGTTGAAATATTGACAGAGCGACATTAGGAAATGATTTAGTGTGCTGATAATTCCCTGTTATCTGGTCATTTTCTCTGGTCAGTGTTGCTTTGTGGTCGAGTTAATCTGTAAGCGTGGACCCGTGACTCCTCTGTGTTTGGAGAAGCTCCAGACCGACGACATGTGTTCGCTTTTTGAGTTAATAAGAGAAGAGGACGCTTCACGTCGCGATCTAAGCCGAGATATTAATCTCTGCTTCACGCCGCTTCGGGAAAGAGAATCAAATTAACGTGATTACCGAGTCTCAACGCGATTTGATGCGAGTTAATTTGCGAAAACGGCCCGAGCGGGTCAAGTCAGCGGGGTCAGGTACCATCAGCTGATTGGTGCTCAGATCAACAGGCTGAAAATCTTTGGATGTGATGCTGATTAGACACAAAAATGGTTGTAACAGAGCGGTGTTCCATGAACAGCATGCAAGGATGAATAATAACTGTAATTATAGTAATAATAATGACCCGTCTACTCTATTCATCTCCTTCCTTCCTTTTTTTTTTTTTGAGTCATGAATTATACTTTGAATCTGTGCATTTAAAAAAAAAAAAAAAAAAAGGGGGGAAATCCAGTAAATCATAGTGGAAACAGAACTTTAAATGGAAGTTCACAAGGTCAAGAGAAGAGATGCTGTTGTGAGGACAAAAATAAAACATCAAGTAATGCGTCTGAAGTGCAGAGTGTGTGTGTGTGTGTGTGTGTGTGTGCATGGCATTCCCCTGCAGCCTTTGCAGGAAGCACCTGCTGTGTCTCTACTTCATCCCTTTTCCTCCAACAGGAAACAAGGAAACAGGGATTGTCACACATATGAGATTCCTTATTTATTTTTATTTATCTTTTTTTTACACATACCAGCCCTTTATTGACTTTATTGTCCCGCCGGCAACAACATGCCAATCAGCGCGCACGCTTTGATCCAAAAACGGCGCCCGCTAGCGCTCATTTTATGTCCTCGACCGCTGAGACGTCTCATTATAAATCAAGCAGCACGTTATCAGGCACCAGCTACACTGGAAGACTGAGGTGGAGTAGGATTTACATCTTTACATGAGCTACAGAGCCAGTACATCAATGTATAAATACTCCTTTACGAGTAAAAAGAGACATAAGTTGATGTAGTTAAAGTATTGGTTTGGTGTCTGACTGATATATTATTGTATAGGATCCATTGGATTAATAATATAAAGCATCAGTGTTCAGCAGCATCTTACTGTTGTAGTATATATATATATATATATATATATATATATATATATATTATCAGCTAGTTTAGTCGAGTAGTTTAAGTCAAAGGTTCACTAATCTATTTCCTACTTTTTCTCCAATCTTTAAATCTTATTGAAATATTGGATCATTTAGTGAAATTAAAAATTAAACCATGTGAGTAGTTCAGAGGGAGATAAATGTCTATTTGTTGGAGCTGTTAACAACTCACAGACATGTGAAATGTGAGTCGCCTACACTCTAATAGCCTAAAAGGTTGAAATCATTGGTTTCATCTTTCACTACGTGTTGTGTTTTAAAAGCTTGTTCTATTCTCCATTGAGTCAAATGTGCATCTGAAAGGACCTTAAGCTGCAGGTAAATGTAGTGGAGGAGAAAGTATAATATTGAGTATAAAGCAGCATCACTTCATCGTGGAAATACTCAAAGTATCTCGAGTAAACAACTCAGTTACTTTCCACCACTGCTCATTACAAACAGCGCTTCATCCTCCCATGCACAGAACCTGGAATTATTCACCTGCCACCAGTGAACTACTGATCCCCTCCACCTGCCAATCAGGGATGAACGTGTGCACGCTGCAGACTGGAAGGTGTCATTTCACACTGAGTGAAGAAAAAAAAAAAGAAAACACATGCACGCACCGACCTGTCAGACTCGATTACATGCAATTATGGAAAAAGTGAAATATGCTGCAGAAACGCAGCCTGCAAATTAGGTCTGAAGCAGCAGCAGCCTCGTCATTTTAAGGCTTGATTATGGCCCTGGGGAGGAGGGAAAGGCAGCGTTTAGCAGACAATAACCACAGCGTTTAGGCTGGTGTTAGAGGTGTAACAGCCAAGTACATGCACAACTTTGTATTGAAGCACTTCCAGGTGATGCTACTTTATATTTAAGGATATTCCTCTGACAGCTCCAGTCACTTTTAAGGCGCAGATTTGACTTTTTGACATGAAATTAATATACTTTAAAATTCTATTTTGTTGTCTACTGATAACAATGCTGCATCATAATTTACACTGTGTACACTCCATGTTAATTAAATAAAATATTACTCGTATTTAGCGATTAAAAAGTACTATAATAAAGTATTTAATCTGTTTATGCTTAAAGTACATTTCGCTGATTATACCATTTCCATGACGTCTACTTGTTACTGAGTGTTTTTGACAGTACTTTTACTTCATCTTTTACTTTAATTCAACTTCCAATACAAAGTTTATTCCAACTCGCTATGAACTTATTTAGACTTTATGGATTAATAGTTTGATAATAACACAGAAGTTATATAAAACTTTAGGGGGTTTTCTGCTCGGGAGCACGAGGCTCCCTCATGGATTTTTGGGGAAAAACAAAAAAAACGTGAGAAAGTTCGCGAATAAAGTGTCGTAAAGTCGCTTCTGACTCACAAGCAGCGGAACGCGGATGAACTCCTCCCCGGGAACGGAGCGCTATGTCCGGGCAGCGCGGACGGGTCCGAGCCGCTGATTTTCTGGAGGAATCCTGACGCTTTGCTTCAGCTCATCCGCGGTTTGCGAGTTTTTTCTTTTTTTTTTCTCATGTTCTGCGATGTTGTATTTGGTGGGCAGCGCCGTTCGAATCAGCCAATCACAGCGCTCCGTCCGCCAGGGGGCGGGGCCACGCGCTCACCTGAGTGTCATCTTACTGATGAAAACTCATTCATATAAAACACGGGAAATTAACTATAAACACATCTTTAAGCTGAATAAAACACTGTTTAGTCAGTTTATTACTTTCATTATTTATTTTTTATACATCATTCTATTTCTTCTGTTTGTGTGCAATTGTCTTTTTATTTTCTTTGTCTTTATTGTGTACAAATTCTTAAAATTAATAATATTTAAAGATTCTACACTGAAAAGAATATTCTGACTCCTTGTAAATGCTACATTTATTTATATTTATTTATATATAATAAAAAAAATGCTATTAATCCACTGAGAATCATTCCAGAACATGAAGAATATATTCTGTAAGATGTTTAAAAAGGAGATTATAAAGGAGCCAATAATCACACAAACAGCTTCAATCTAAAATAATATAATATATTGATGCTGTAACAGTAACATTGGTTTACTGTCGATAAAAATACTTTATTTAGTGTTGGAGCTCAGATTTTATATGAGATTTATGAATACAACTCAATGCTGAACATGTATTTTGGATTCTAACAGGTTAATTGGAAGAAATTTATAAACATTGAATCATCTGAACAGTTAAAACAAGCTGAAATCTTCCACATATATGTCTCATGCTCTTTCTTTTCACCTCTTTTTATCTCTTTTTCCTTTGTTTGCCCACATTTTGTCTCCTTCCTAAACGGCTTTCTCCTCAGTTTGCATGGGAGCTGTCACCTTTGACCCCGTTGCAAATGCATCACTTTCAACAGCACTCCTGCACAAAGGTTGATATCCCAATTAACCCTTCTGTCAAACCAAAAAACATGCTTGCACATTTATTCTAGAATATATGCATAAAAAAATAAAGTGAATTTGGGTCAGAAAGTTTTTTGAAGTGACGCCGTGTTTTTGAAAGTCTGCGTTAGAAAATGACCCATTACTTCTGTCTGAGGTCTCCAGCTGTACAAAGTGGATTTCATGCTCCAGATCTGTAATCTGCCTTGTTTGTTCAGGAAAAGTCCAACAGAGAGTTTGGACGTCCCTGGGGCCTCGCTGACCCTGAATATGTAAGTAATCTCACCGCGTGGGACAGTGGTTTCTCACACTTCATCTATTCGAGGACACTAATTAATCCACAGACCCCAGATTGGTCAGATTTTGTCCCAGAATCAACCATCTGATTATTTTGGATAATTTATTATAGAAGGTGTATTAAACCCATCACTAATAGTCTTAAATTGTGTTTTTTGTGAATGGAGTTAAATAATTCCCTCTTTTTGCTGATGATGTTACCACAGTGTCTCTGCACAAAAATCAGTCTCAGGCCTATTTTTCAGTTTTCCTGCTGTAAATGATAATAA
This sequence comes from Eupleurogrammus muticus, assembly GCA_036785175.1. Lineage (NCBI taxonomy): Eukaryota > Metazoa > Chordata > Actinopteri > Scombriformes > Trichiuridae > Eupleurogrammus > Eupleurogrammus muticus. Next base: position 16,886,432 of record JAYKQN010000022.1, on the reverse strand, counting down.
ATATGGAATATCTATACAACTACAAAGGAACAAAGAAATCTATAACATGTGCAGTGAGTACAGATATTAGTGTTTTTAAACTTAAAACAAGTCCAAACTGACCCAAAAAAGGGGAAAATAAGCGATAAACCTATTTATCTTCAATGCAAAAGTCAATGAATCCTTTATTTCCCCCCAAAAAATCCTACAAATCAAAGTGAGGGTAATTCCAGAACATTAAGAATATTTTCTGTAAGATGTTTAAAAAGGAGATTATAAAGGGGCCAATTAAATAATCCCACAAACAGCTCCAATCTAAATAAATCTCTAAATAGTGGTTAGTTGCAGCTACTACTGATATTATATTAAACTATTTTATTATTGTATTGATGATGTGGATATTGATGATATATATTGATGCTGTAACAGGAACATTGGGTTTTACTGCAGTAAAAATACTTTATTTAGTGTTGGAGCTCAGGTTTAACATGAGATTTATAATAAAACTCAAAGCTGCTGCTGTATTAGTTTTATTTTAATAGGTTCACTATGTTTAAGCATAAGAGCGGTATCATCTGCAAAAAAAATCATTCAATGTGATTTATTTATAGATTACAACAGGTTACATTTTATTTTATACCACTTTTACTTTTTTTAATATAAAATATCTTATATGCTTTTATACATAAATATTATCATTCATGGTATGTTTATGTTTTATTTGATGCTGTTTCCTCTATTTATCTGATCAGTACTATTGATTAAGATCATCCCAACTAAACTATTTTCTTATTGTATTGATGATGTGGATATTGATGATATATATTGATGCTGTAACAGGAACATTGGGTTTTACTGCAGATAAAACACTTTATTTGGTGTTGGAGCTCAGGTTTTCTATGTGATTTATAAGTAAAACTCAGTTGTTTTTTTTTGGGGGGGGGGTTTAACAGATTATAAAAGAAAAAGGAAGAAACTCTGGCCTACTTCATAGTAAATAACAGAGCAGGACGAGTCCTTTTCCACCCAGGTGCCTCTGGGGGGGTTTCCTGGTCTCGTGAGGGGGGGGGTTGTGTTGGGTTACAGCCACACCCGCTGCCATTGTGATGTGAAACCATGGCAGCCCACAAAGTCATTGAGTGGTGTTTTTGTCATAAATACTTCAGGAAACGACCCCCCCCCCCCCCCCCCATGAAACTGGATATGTGGCTGAGATGTACAACAACATGTACGACACAGAGGAGGCCTCTATCTCCGAGGGATTAACTGGAGATTAAAGGTTCCCCTCGAGTCATGCTTTTATTGTGAAAAATAAAAACACGGCGTTCCCTGACCCGAACATCTGATTATCAGGAACATCGGGTGAATTTCCTCAAATTCAATTTCTGAATCAATCATCTATTGGCTACTGAGAGGAGTCCAGGCGGCGTTTGAACGGTGCAGAAAGTGTTGTGTTGGTTGCTGAGTAGTGGGACACACAGACTCAAAAATCCAATAACGCTCCAAATTTATTCCATTTGCTGAAATGCGGCGCATGGTTTCTCCAATATGTTTATCGGCTGCGTATGTTCTCTGGCAGGGTTGAACTTTTTAAGACTTTTTTATTTGCATGACCTGGACATTTATTTTCATGTTTTTTTATATATTGATATTGGAGCTGCAGGCATCAGTGCCACTGTCTGACTCTTTAAACTATTTTCAGATGAGGCCATGTTTTCTGCAGCCATGGTGATAAGGATTATACAATATCCATTTATTTTTCTGTTAAATGCAAAAGCCACAAGACATTGAGGATGTGTTTCATACCATACCTCTTTTTGAATGCTGTTTATCCACCTTCTTTATTGTAGATATTTCATTGACAGGCAATTAAAAGCATAATTACTATTGAATGGAGTGGAGTCATTGTTAGTGTGTGAAAAAGTCCTGTTGTGTTTCAGCACACAATGACCAGTCACTACTTTTTTGTGCAAAAAAAAGAGAAAAGTCTCAGTAATTACTTTACATTAACAACATATCTCGCTGCAGCATGATCATTAGGACACGACTTAATCTGCATGAACAATCCTGTGAAATGACTCAGTAATCACTTCATATCAACAATAAATCACTCTGGCATCAAATATAACCTGAAAAAAGTGGTGAAATAAATAAAAATGTATGTGTTTTTTTCACAGAGGGTCGACTCAGCTGCAGCTGAAGTTATTTATTGTCCTGCAGCAGCAGAGTTTCAGTCTGTCCCACTTTCACGTCATATATATTTATTTATTCTGATGCAAAACTAAACTAGATTTGTGGACTTTTGTACTTTTTCGTCTGCAGGTGAACTCCTGGAGCAGATTTGATAAAGACGGGACTCTTTCCTTCATGGATCAGCAGCGTTTTGATCATTCTGAGATTTTTAAGCCAAAAAACATGAAGATTGAATTAACAGTATTAAGTGGATGTTACATAACCGAGAGTCTCTCTGTGTTCCAGCTCTTCCTCGGGTTGCAGAGTTCAGTACGTGTGTGTGGTCAGGTCAGAACTTTAGGATTTGGACTTCAATCGTGTTATTATTTAACCCATAAGCACCTGGACCCATTTACCTTTAAAGGGACATAAAACAACAGAACACATGGAACACATTTCTGAAACTTAACTTTTGAAATACACTCAGGTAAATCAATCAGGTAAATTAATTGAGCAGCTCATTAACAACACATGAGGTTTAACATGAGTATTTTAAAGTTAACAGCCCATAGTAACATGTGTCATTATGATATTGTCTTATTTTCTTTTATTCCAATTTATCCAACAATTGTGGTTATAGCAGGTTAAATGTGATAAAGGCCTTGTTATTAAATTATTAGCATTGGTAAACTGGTGGAAACTTACCTTTAGCTGTTTGATTATAAACCAGCACTCTCACACCTGTCACACGCGGTCACATGACCACACCAGGTGGTCACGTGACCACACCAGGTTGTTCAGCATATGTCACTCAGGGCAAGAAACCAGTGTTTCAGTGGCTTTTTATGGGTTAAACAATGTTCAGGAAGACGTCAGCTGCAGCAGCCACCGACTGTTCTAATCATGCTTTTATTTTCCTAACGTTGAGCTTACATAAAGCCTCATTTGGAGCATAATGACCAATTAATGCCACGGAAAGGACATCTGATAGGGCGGCATATTCCTGCTGTCCAGTGCACCCTGTAGGCCACTTCACCACTTCCCTGTTCACTGAAAGGCCAACGCATCATCAATCATGCTCTCTTACACCTGGGGGAACTTTTTTTTACCACTTTCTTTCTTCTTTTTCCACCCCCCACATTCAGAATCTGCAGTTCACCCCATTACAGCAGCATCACATCCAGATTTATTCATCACTAAGACGCCGTTATAGAAACTTCTGGTGTGTTTTCTCCTCCACAAACTACGAAGTCCAGCATCACAAAGGATCAATAAAACATGACGCTGGATAATTTGACATGTGATTAATCCTCTGGTCCAAGCTTTTTCACACAGGTGCACATGCATTGATTTTTAACTAATTAAAATAGTGCGGCTGCTTTAGTTAAAGAGGATTGTTGGAGTAAAAAAAAAAGACAGAAAAGCAGTTTTTTCTGCAATCACCACAATTTCGCTCCTGTGCTTCTTTAGACCGGTTCACTCCATGCATGTGCAGGAATAAGCTGTTGTTTAAAGAGACGAGTGATGATGTGTAATGAGAATGAAATGCCCTGCAGAAGCAGCAGCTTTCCTCTTATCAGTCATTCAAAGCCTCTTGGAGTGTGTTTAGTATGAGAATGGTGCCCCCTGTTGATTGACACCCGCTCGCCCTCCCTGTGGGTTTGGTTCTCTTCTGTTTATGGAATCAATGTCATTTCCCTTCTATGTTAATGCAAACACAGCCTTAAACCAAACACGCCTGTGACTCCAGTTCCAGAAAAAACTCAGGAAATGTCCAGCAGAGATGTGGAGGACCAACAGGACTTCCTGCCTCGTCGTCGTGTCACTCTGACATGCAAAAAAAACAACCTAATATCAGACGTTAAAGAGAAGCTGCCAGACTACAGGAGGCAGAAAAGAAAAGAGCGGCCTTGGTCAGAGTGACTTTCTCAACAACAACAATTTCCATTATTATTCAGGGCTGGAAAAAATCAAATTCCATACTGCATAGAACCCTGTTCCTGCCAAGGCTTTGTCATATTTTTCTCCATTTGAATGAATAAATTATAATTTGTGGTGTTAATTCATGTAAAATAACATAAAAAGGGACTATAGCATATAAAATACATCAATTAAAACACATGAGTAATTAAAATTAGTAGGGAGATTTATTGGAATAAGAAGATGGATGCTGTTGATTTACCTCTGTTTAGCACAAAAAAGAACAATATTGAAGTTTATTATATGAAAGGTATATGAATTAGATTAAATGGATTAATTACTGGTGAGCTGCAACGCTGATGATTCGAATCAAAAGAGGAAATTGAGAAATAATTGAAAAATCTAGGATGAGGAGATGCATCTATATCAAACAGAGTTCAAGTCAAAAACAAAATGTTTAAAAAATCAATGAGAAAAACTTTAAAGGTGAGCAGTGTAAGTTAATGAGGTTACTGTTACCATGACGACCAATTAAACTGAAGAATGTGTATTACAACAATATGCACAAATGTTGAGAATAAACATGACTGAGTAAAATTAAAAAGAAAAAGGTTCCAGATCATAAATAATTCGTATCGTTTGTGCTGATTTTATCAGTTAAGAGAAAAACTCAAACAGGAACAGGAACTCCTTGCAAGTGAAACACATGTGATGTGACTTTATATATATTTATATGTTCTGTCCTTGTTGCTTCTTTAGCCATTTCTAATCATCCAGGCACCTGCATTAATATAAAATAATAATAATAATATACATATTTATTGAACCTCTTTGAGTAACAACACATAACAGTGATAATGATGATAATCACTAAATAAATTAGTCTGAAAATGATAATGGATTCAAATCAATAATAATAAGGGTAGAAATGCTTAGCTGTGTTATATTATTGTGAGCTAAGAACATTAGCCAACATACACACAGAAGACCTGATTTAACAGTAAAATAACATTAATTTGACAGACTGCACACAGTAAATCTCCACAGTGATTCATGTGTCTCTGTGCTGCAGAATAAATCACAGCTAAATTCAGGATAACTGGAAAATGCTGGTTTAATCCTCATCCAGGTTTTATAGCTTCCCCTTTAGAATGTTTGGGACGTATGGGATGAGGAAGACGGGAAAGACCTAAATAACTTTATTATGATGGGAAAAGGATGAATATTTAAGGGTGCAAAAGTTTATATATATATATATATATATATATATAATTAGAATATTGAACATTTAAAGTTAAGTTTTCTGATGTTGTTTTATGTTAAAGTTGTGTGTTTAACCAAACAATAAAAGTTATTTGTTTACTCTTTTTTGTGCATATCTATCTATCTATCTAGTATTCGCTCACCTGCCTTGACTCACATTGTATGAATATAAGTGACATAAACTTGACTATGAAGGCTGTCCATGAGGTTTAGGAGTGTTTATGGGGATTTTTTTAACCATTCTACCAGGAGTGCATTTGTGAGGTCACACAGTGAGGCCTGAGGTCACGACTCTGTTCATCCGTGTCTTTTTGGACTTGTTTTATGCACTGGATGCTGGATCTGGATGGTTGAGTGAATACTTTTGGAAACAGAGTGTAATAAATAAACCAGATAAAGGGCTCAGAATCATTTTTTAGTGTATACACGGATTAATATTTCATGCATGGCAATCTCATGCAAAGATATTTCTGCACTGACATTAAAAAAAGACAAAAGTTGTGTGAGCAGAATACCTTCCGGCTTATCACAGCCACCCCGCCTCTCCCTCCCTCCCCTTAAATCTCCCAGGATGCATCATGCTCCAACTGTCACCGTATCCAGTTTAAAACCTCTCAACTGATCCCTCCCAAGTACAATATGTTCCTGGAGCAATGAGGCGAATCCATTCCGCCGGTTTTTGCAGGAATGAAAAAACAAAACAAAACAAAAAAAAACGCCAGGGCCCGGCCAGGAGATGGAGCCACTTTCCACCCAATAAGTCAACCTCCCCCCCATGGGGGGCTTTTTTAGGAGCCACAGTAACCCCCCAGGCCGGGGGAAGGTGCAGGCAGGCAGGCAGGCAGGGATCGGGGAGGTGGGAAGGACGTTGCACGCGGGTTAGCCTCCCGCTGGGGTCTTTTGTCTGGGCGCTCCCAGGCCGCTGGGGCGCACTGGCCCCATTTGCACCATATGCCAGGAGAGGCCTGGCTGTCACATCAGATGAGGACCTCCGTGTGACGGCACGACCGACCATGCAGCTCCCAAGTGCACATTCACATTCACAGTGGCTGCACACGGCGTACCTCTGTTTTTTTTTTTAAATAAATATAGAATGCAATTTAAATGCTCGGCTGCAGAAGGAGTTCAGTCCGCTGTGTGTTTTAATTGATTTTAAGACAATTCCAGCAGCTGATGTTTTTATTACAGTCATCCCTAATGTAACTGTCAATAACTGACAGATGTATTTACTCATGTCGTTTTGCAAAACTTGCTCTATGTACTATCAGGACAGGCGTGCAGCAAAACCTGATTTATTGTACCTTTATTCATTGGTGCAGACTGTTCTGTAGGTGTGTTCCTGAGCAAATGCACTTTATAATAAAGAATGCATTTATGCTTCATAACAGTCATTCATAATATAACATCAGCTACAATTACTAAACATTAAGTTTCAGTTCATTTTATTGCAACTACAATGCAACCTGTAGTGTAATTATTTAGCAATAAAAATGAATGTAAAGTTAATCTGAATCCCAATATTGCAGTTGTAAGGAAGAAACTATAAGTGACTTTCACTTAAATATGATAAAGCGGACAATAAATTAATAATAGAAAATAATTATTACATATGTTGGCAATACACTTTATCTATTATAACATTAGATCTTGAGTTGTTTAAACAATGTGGTTACAGATTTGTATTTTAAAGAAAAGAGCAAAAATGCACAATAAGTAAATATAAACGTAATGAAGTGTAGTATGAAGTAGCATCACATGGAAATACTCAAGTTAAGTACAATTACCGCAAACTATACTTAAGTGCAGTACTTTAGTAATTATAGCCCTTAGTTACACATATGCTGACAACGATAATTTATCAATTAAGCGCATTGATTAGATACACATCGCATCATTATAATCAGCGTTAGCACAACTAATATAGCATGCTAACGTTGCTATTTAACGTAGCTTGTATGCTAGGCGAATACGGCGGCTAACTAGCATGCTAGCTTCCGAAGAATCTAATTTAACGCGTTTTTTTTTCGCGGAGAAAACAACTCAAGAGTTCGCTGTGAGTTGAGAAATGTGACAAACGACATTATCATTATTTTTTTTTAAGTCAAAGTTTGCTCCGTTTGGGCTTCTGGTGAACTGCCGGCATCTGGAGGTAACCTTGTCAGCAATATTAGCATAAAAGAAAGGAGGTGGTGAATCTAACGCGACGATGCTAACGCTTTACATATTCATGTTATAGATAAGATAAGTGGTTGATGTGTGCAAAGTAACGTATGAAACAGCAAGTAAATGTCCGGTAAAGTGAGGTCGACGGCTAATAGGATTATCATAAACTGCTCGCAACAGCTTACGGTGGCTGAGTTAGCTAACGTCTCCAGGCTCCGCGCCGGAGAGTGTCGACCACACTCGCCTAAAAATGAGGAACGGAGCCGCTTCTTTTCGCCCATGTTTTTTCCTACGAGCACAATTACAATAACGCAATGCTTTCCGTAAAGTCGACGTTACTTCCCATCTCGACGGGGTGTTTGTCTTATTAAATATTGTGTATTTTTTAAATGGTATTTTGTCTCTCAAACGTGTATTTCCAGGTTTCAGCTGCACCGCGCTGAATGGGAGGCGGGGGCAGTGTTGAGCAGAAATAACACATCCGAAGCAGGTTTACTGAGAGACAGTACAATCCACACGCGATAAAAAAAAACGTTTTTTAATTGGAAAAAACGCAATAGTGAAGAAAACAAACACCCCGTCGGGGCGGACAATAACCATGCCTTCAAGCTAAGCGTCGTTTTAAGTTGTTTGTAAATGTAGGGAAAACGTCCGGTTGAAATGAAAAAGGCATCCTCCCATTTCAACGTGGTATCCTCAAGACGCTCAGAATCCTGGATGCAATGATTTGTTTTCCCTAGGACGAGTCTGGAAAGACCCGGCTCTGATTGGCTTGTACTAGCTGCCCTTCTGCTTTTGGATTGGTGATGTTATGTTACGAATTACAGTGTAATCCAATCAGAGGCGCAACAAGGCGGGTCATCCCGAGAATCGTCCTAGGAAAAAAAAATATCCGCTAAGCTATCGACGCTAATATAAACGACCTGCTCCGGTGAGCTCAGAATTCGGTCGACGGGCGGAGAGTCCAAACAGCGGCGAGGCGAAACTCCGGCGTGGCCGCAATTTTCTTTTACGCTAAAAAACGAGGCTCCCGGTACAATTACGACGCGTTAACGACACGCGCTGTTTTATCCGCTGTCTAGTGTCAATTCCTCAAAATGGGGTCTGCTCCGTCTCCGCCATTTTGTGACACATTTTCATTGAGCAAAGGGGGTACGTGTAATGGTTGAATGTAACCCCATCAAAGAAGATATCCGCCTCGACAGTTGCGGGGAAAAAGGGATCATGAGTAATTTTCAACCGTGCTGCGAGCTACACAAAATAAAAATAATCGCTTTTGAAGTGCTGGGTAAGGGATAGGAGCGGTTTAACACACCACAGAAAAATCACAAAACACTCAAGTGACCACATGTGAGCAATTAAAACTTTTAACAGGTAGTGACTAGAAAGTGTAATTAAACATTTGAGTGTTTGTTTTGTTAGAGAATAGAATTATATAGGGGGGAAAAAACACATGGCAGCTTTATAACTTTTATTTTAAACACGACAATTAAATTTACTTCACACACAACTTTATAGACATCACAATAATAACATATCAATATAATTAGAGACTGTCATTGGTAGGGATGAATAATAATAGATTTAAAAGTAGACATTAAAATCAATCAATCAGTGTGTGTCATGCTTTTATTAAGTCCCCAGACACAGATTCACTATAACGTGGTTCGGTGTGAAATGAGACACCGATATCGATGCGTCTTGGAAGATTATTTGTCAATAAACAGCTGAGTAAATCAGAAATGAATCATAATTGTGCTCCTGTATGCACAGAACTATTGATCTGTTTCGATTCTATATATATCAGGTGGAATCAGTCAAACTTTGACAGGTGTGATCATGGTTTTCTCATTCAATTTGTGCAAGAAACTAAGAATAATTAACAATAATCAATTTACTATGAATTTTATGTGCATGGTAGTGCAATTTGGCCTCTATATGACATCTTATTGAAGATGAATAGAGTTTTAAAAGTCTCAGAATCAAAATAATCAAGTATGTTTATAAATCAGTTTGACTTTAATGTATTTAGAATTACAGCACAACAATTTTCTCAAGTATTTAGAAGCCAATGACTATATACAGGTGAAACTAGTTAACTGTAAACAGGATGTAGAGTAAATGTTTATGCTAATTACTAAATGTCGCACTCCTAAGTAGCTGCAGTTATAAAATGATTAGGTCCAACACCCTTATTCCTGCTTAATCAGTTATATTCTGAACAATTATGAGTATAACTTTTGCATTATTGCATGTGAAATCAATTAATTGATTAGTCAAATAGTTGAAGTTGAATGATACTGAGCATTGGCTTATTTTTGGGACCGACCCTAGAATTTATTATACATATTTAATTATGACATTGTTAAAAAGGTGACTAAGAAACCTTAATTTCAGGTATGATACTGAGATAATTGGGTGAGATGTGGCAACACAACAGGTCTATAAGAACCAATTGGACTGTTCGGTGGAAAAAAAAAAGTAAATGGTCCACGTAACCTGTTGGTATGTATATATTATATTTTTCCCCCCTTCATATTAAATTCATTGACTTCATGCCTGTCTTAATCACTTGTAGCTGCATTTATGTGTCAAAGGTGCTACACAAATACACAAGTTAATTATAATTATTATACACAGACTGAACTGGTGCATATTTGAAATTAGTGTGAGTTATAATAGTTTAAATATGGAACTTATTTTGAAGTGAGATATAGGGACGCCTGAGTTTTGTTTTAGAATAAAAAAAATTGTGTTTTACTATAATAAACTTAGGGTTGCCCTCCATAAGTTGGTGATAACAAGGGATCTATGTTAATTAGTGTTAATTATAATACTTTAAATATGGAACTTATTTTTGGAGTGAGATATAGGGACGCTTGAGTTTTGTTTTAGAATAAAAAATGGTGTTTTACTATAATAAACTTAGGGTTGCCCTCTATAAGTTGGTGATAACAAGGGATCTATGTTAATTAATGTTATCCCCTCCCCCCCAACGGGGGCATTTCCAAGTACCTCCTGACCCGTTTTTCCTAAACAGTGAGACGAGTTGTCAGACGGTCCCTTAAAAAAAAAAAAGAAAACAGTCTCTATTGTTCCAGCGGTCGCTCCTGCTCCTCCTGGCCGGGGAGGAGGAGGTGGAGCTGGGGGGGGAGGGTGCAGTACCGCGCGCGGCCGCAGAGGGCGCTGCCCGCATGGCAGGAACGCGGCTCCGCGGCCTTCACATCTTTTTGTCTAAGAACTGGATCGCTCTGCCGCTCTACAGTGTGCGCGATAGCCTTCGGAGCTGCGTCCGTAACACACTGTCAAACCACTCCAAACGAATGCAACCGCGACCAAAAAAGCATTAATTCAACGCCTTCCGCCATGGCGCTTTCCAATCTGCCGGTAAATCGGTCGTATTTCTGACTGTTCGCCGGAACTTAGTCCGGGGTTGAATCGGGGGGTTTGCTTTCTGTGTGCATCAGTCTTTATTAGCGAGCTGCCGCTCTTCTTGCTATCCAGCTATTTCTTTAACTTTTTAAAACACTCAGCTTCGCGAATGACTGAGCGCCGGCGGAGTATGGGATCCTTGGCGTCTTAAGGAAGCGACTCGAGTGGGCTTTGACCGTTTTTTGCATGCGGAAACGATGGCAAATTCGACGGGGAAAAATCTACCGGATCAGCGGAGAAAAGGACAGGCTTTCCTGGACGAGCTGCGGCAATTTCACCAGAGCCGAGGGTGAGCTCGGGGCGTCTTTTTTTTCCTTTTCTTTTTTACACCCGCGAGAAATACAACTTTAAATCCACATTGCATGCGGGTGGGAGTTCCACTAAAGTGTAATTTAAACGTACGCTTATTTATTTCCTGTTGTTCGCCCCGCAGATCGCCGTTTAAGAAGATTCCTATCGTGGGTGGGAAAGAGCTGGATCTGAACGCTCTGTATATCAGAGTCGTCGCTTTGGGTGGATTTGCTAAGGTGAGTGTGTTTTTTATTTTTTTATTTTTTTTTGGGGGGGGGACTAAAAGTGGATTTTCTGCACACTCCGCTGCCGTGTGTTTGTCCGTGGGAAGCCTCTCTTTACAACTCCATGTGGGACACAAGTGTGGAAGGGAAAAAGCCCCGTTCGGTGTTGGTTGGCCTTGTGCTAGTTTGTGTTGTTGTGTGTGTGTGTGTGTGTGTGTGTTGCTTTTTTTTTTTTTTTGAATCGAGAGTCCGGAGTCAGAGTGCAGTAGTTGGAGCGACTCAAAATTAGCGGGCACGTTTAACATCGATTATCGGCGCCGCCTTCGCAAAGCAAAAAAAAAAGAGAGAAAAAGAACCCCCCCATACACACACAACCGCGGCGTCTCTCGCCGGGTTTCCACCGGCTGTTTCCCCGGTGGTGGGGGGGTGGGAAAAGCGGCTTGATTTTTTTTTTTTCGCCTCTCTTTTCTCGCCATTAGCCATCTTTCTTCTTTGCTTCCATGGCTTGAACACGAAATGTAGGCCTCGCGTTGTTAGGCCTTGTGTAAGGGGAAAAAAAACAGTCAAGTGGTTTAAAAAAAACACACACACACACTCCGACAAAACAAAAAAAACCTCCACATGGCGAGCTGCAAGCTGTTTTTATCGGGTAGTTTTGAGCTAGTTTAGTTTTAACCCTCGGAAAAAATGAGGGAAAAGTCAAGTTAGCCTGTTAGCCGCTAACTAGCAGCAACACTATCCTGAAGGGAGTCCTGTACTTACTGTTGTGTCAGATGTAAATACACGAGGATACTGAAACATACTGTGATATATTTGTACTATATATGTTGTGAAGCACTTTGTGTAGCTTGTGTACAGCTGTAACACGGAAATACAGCTCAAAGTTTATTATTGATGATAATAAACAACCTTCTACCCACAGATAGCTTCCCCCTTTTCCCTCCAATTCTCACCATTTTTATCAGTGTGAGAAACTTATTGATCACCTCATTGGGCTCATTGTGGGGAAAGCTACATCCTCTTGGTTGTGTTTGTTTTTTAAACTAATCCCCCTTAACACATGTCTCCCTTCTTTCAGGTCTCTGACAAAAACCAATGGATTGAACTTGGGGACGAGTTTCACTTGCCCAGGAGCTGCTCCAACGCTGCATTTGCTTTAAAACAGTACTACCTTCGGTGAGTAGAGTCGGCGGCGGGCCCCCGTGCAGCCTCTCAGGTAGCATGTGGGAAGTGTTTACAAATGTTGAGATGCAGTCAGCAGGATCTGCCTGCTTGCCTCGCTCCGCTAGAACGCTGCCGTGGCCTGACATCCACGGCAAACTGTGCACGTTTGCAATGACAAGGAGCATATTTGCTCAGTAAAAATGACTCAAATCTTGTGACCCAATATCTTCTGTGTTGGATTCTTTTTGTCTACTTTTTCCTGGGGTTGTGTTTGCAGTACTTGCCTATCTAGAACAGACAGGTTGTTTTATTTGTGGCTCATTTTTTATTAATAGGCCTCTTCTCTGATTTGGAAGGTTGCGCGCGGTGCAGCGGCTGCACGGTTGTGACATCACAACCTCTCGGAAGTTCTGGCGGCTTGTTTTAAAGCGTAGTCTCTGAGTGCATTTCTCTGTGAAACATGCGGCAGTGTTTCCTTTTTAATCCAAAAAAAAGCACACGTGGGACCTTTTCAAAGTCTGGAACATAAGTTTTGAAGAAAAGTGTTGAGCTTTTTTTTCTCTCTCTCTTTCTTCACTATAAACCATGAGCTACTGACAGTTACTCATTTCTGTAAATGGTTTAGCCAGAGTGCTTTTATGGTTTTGGTACAGCACTAATGATCGGGCAGATCTGGGGTTGTCGTAGTGTGTGTTGCGCGCCATTTTTTCTCCCAAAACTCTCAAACGCAGTCAGCTGCCAGTGATGGGAGCCCAGTGTAAGACGTAGGGGGGGGCTCTCCTCAACAGCTGGCGTTTGTGGTTTGTTTTCGGTGTTCTCCGTGCTCCCCTTTTCATCTCCTCCTGCCTCCGCACGAGACGGGTTCCCATCACCGGCACCTGCCAAGCAGGGGGATTACACCTCACCGCGGTTGGTCGCTCGCTTGCATGCTTGCAGGACGACTACAGACGCACCGGTTGATATCCCAAGATGGCTTTTGATGCAAGTCTGCAAGTGTGGCAGCTAATTTGATATGTAACTGTACACAGCCGACCGGACCCCGTGGGTTCCTTATAAGTTCAGATAAGCATCAGCGTTTGGCTGCAAAGGAGAAAACACCCCAGGCACATGCAGCCTTGCAGTTTTTAGCGTGGGATTCCTCCCGAGAATCATAATGACCACACACACACGCACCCACACCACTTAACCTGCTTCATATTTTGCATGCATGACAGAACACTTTTTTATAAAGCTCATAGATCATGTAATTTAGTGTAATGGGTCTGCTCTGGAAGCTCAGACAGCTTGGCAAGACAGTGGTTTAGCTGTGTGTTTGTCCAGTGGAAGTAGTGATAGTGCCGGGGTGTTGGGTTTCTGTGATTTGATTTCAAAGGGGGAACTTATCCTTCAAGGCTCGGTTGAAACACTAACATACATAAATCAGGTTTTTGTCCATAACAGGACTTTGTTCTATGTGCCTTGAAAAAAATGTAAAACACGGCCCGGCTAATGTATTATCTTATATCAGCGGTAGTTTATAAATACCAGCAGTCTGACTCCTGATGACAAGATGAAGCAGAAAGCGATAGAGCTTTGTGGGTTGTGTTTTTTTTTTTTTTCTAAAAGAATTAATGATTTTTTTCCTTCCCCTGGTACTTTCACCAGTGTTTTTTAAGAACAGCTTTTGCTCACCCCATTAAGTCAATGTAATTATTACCTGTGAAAATATTTTTGCACGCTGAGAGTATCCTGCTTGTGTCGCAACAACCGTCAGTGACTCTGTAAAGTTTATCTAACGCAGCTTGGTGTAGTCGGTGTCAGAGGCAGCTAGACTGAACTAAAAGCTGATAACGGGGACGCTATCCTCGCCTCCTTCATGCTGCCTTTTTTTTTTTTTGCTGACGGAGTAGGACCACTCACAGAGGAGCAGATAGAAAATAAGTCCTTTTTTCACTAATAATTTAATCACTGTGGAGGATATTTGTCATTTTTGGAGGTCAAAGGTCGCGGATGTGTGCTCACTGGAAGCGTCTGGTGGTTCAAGGACACTTGAAGACGGGTGTATATTTGCTAACATCAGGTGTTAATCTAAATTATCTAGTACAATGACAGCCCGTCTTGTGAATGTTCTTACAACAAAGAGTCATTTTTTTTTTTAAATGATTAGCCATCCTGGAAGCGGAAGTAGCTTCTAACGATACTGTACCTTCACTCTGTTTTGGCATCTTTTACCACGCTGGTTTTCAAGTTGTCAACTCTTTTGCCTGATCCTCTCCCCCCTTATCTTGAAGTAGCTCGCCGGCGGCAGCAGGGATCACGCCGGTGACCTTTCTCTGCTACGGCACGGTCAGTCCGTCTGACCGTTCTTTCCTGCTCTTCTGTCTGAATGAATAGGACGATCATAATGTGGCCCGGCGCTGGTCAGCACTTCCCACTCACAGCGGAGTAATAAGCAGCGACTGTGAGCCCGGTGCCAGCTCTCACTGCCGTCTATTTGATATCTGAATGTCACTCGGTAATAAGCGAGCGACGCTTGCCAGAAACATTTTTTTTCCCGGCTCGTTTTCCACTTGTTGAAGCTCCGCTTCGACATCAGTCCTACCCAGCGTTGCTCGTTTTTTGATTTTCTACTTCGGGATGCGGGAGGACTCGCACGCACCAATCCAGGCATTGGCATCAATTCACACAGTTTGAGGCCGGTGTCATTCCAACAATTACAGCAAAAAGATATGTTTAAAGGTGTATGAATGAGTTATTGATCAGTGAGACATGCAGTAAGACGTTGTTAGACGGGAACTGCTGATATAAAGGGCAAGTAATAAAATCAGGAATATGGCTGAAATGCCACAGCCCTGGAAACCGAGAGTTGGAAAAGTACATTTTTAATGGGTTTTGAAAATTATTTAATGGTGTTGATTGTGTGCGCGGAATCCTTTTGAATAGTCAAATGTCACGTTAGTCTGGATCGCAGTCTCCACAGGTCTATTTCTGAGGCTTCAGCTCTTTTTACACTCCATTAGGTCGACATACGTTCATGCTACACGTGTGTGTGCTCTGGAGTAATCTGTCAATGGATCGGGTTAGAGTTACAGAAAGACTGAAACAGCATCCAGAGACACTGAGAGGTGTTTAGATATAAGGCCTCTGATGTGGCCACAGCCCCCCCCCCCCCCCCCCCCCAAACCGACTGCACTGCCTTGTATACAGAAGCCAAGTCAGGTGACAGCAGCCCTGGTTCAACCTTTGTTTGCCCTCTTCGCTGCATCTATTGGGAGGAAAATCAGACCCGGGAGACGCATGCATCTCTTAATCTCTGCTTGTTAGCTGAAATGTTCAACTTCTGTCATTTTTTTTGCCTCCGTTTAGTGGTATTAGAACTTAACTTAAACATGTATTGGATGTCGCTCTGAGATACCCTGTCATGTTGTTTCAAGGAATAATATTTGTCCAGATGGTGTTTGGCATTTGTAAGTCGAACTTTGATTTGATGAGCGGAGCGTGGCAGTCAGCTGTTGTAAGCGTTCTCATTCATCATTGTTTGGTTGCAATAGTAAAAAGCACACTTTTTTTTTTTTTTTGACCTGTGTTACATTATGAGTGAATTAGGCTTTTGGGCTCTGCTGCCGCCAAGGCCAGTTTTCTTTTTTTTTTTTTTTTTTTTTTACTGTCCACAGTGATTATAGAAAAAAGAAACCAGAGCACTTTTACTACACGTCTTTCTGCTGAATCAACTCGCCGTGAGCTGAACGTGCTGCTTCATATACAGCAACATCATCGTTTCACACCACAGAAAAACGCTTTTCCCATAACCGTGAGCGGCTCTTTTTGTGTAACAGGTGCTTCTTGGGATTCAGTCAACATTTAAAAATTTTTTATTTTACTCCTCCTCAACTACTTCTGGCTGTGAAATGAGTGTTTTAGTTGTCATGTGAGTTTGAGCATGGCCTTTTCTGTATTTTTTGATTCATTAAAATAGCTGTAGCTGCCTTTTTTAAGTATAAGATTCCATTTTAAACATTCATTTTTTTTCATGAAAAAGTTGACATATCAGTCAAAGAAATGTTTATTAAACTCTGAGTCAGTTTAATGCAATTTCTTCACATGTACTTAACATACAAAGGAATCGGAATTACGTTTCTCACTATCCCACTATCCTATGAGTTTATGTGCAAGGGTGCAAGACAAGATGTAAAGTGCAGTAGCTTAAGGCTACTTTTACCTAGTGTTGCTAAAACTAAAAACAATTTCTGACAATTTTATTTTACTTTTAGAATAATTTGATCAATGTTTAGTGCAATTGATGAACAAATGTTCCGGCATTTTAGTTAAAGGCATTTTCTCACCTCGCGTTATCGTAGTGTCACTGATTATACAAGTGTTACCTGGCCTTGCATCACAGAAACGGCTCACTACCTTTTTTCTGCACGGCGGGTGATAATTTTCACACCTGTTACGAGAGGATTCTTGGAAGCGGCGTCCGTGTGTGCGTCCGTGTGTGTGTGTGTGTGTGTGTGTGTGTGTGTGTGTGTGTGAGGATGGAGACTCCCCCCTGCTCATCCCAAACATCTGGATGTGGTGGCCTTTGATCCGCCATTGCATTAGCTGTGCCCCCCCCCCCCCGTCTCATCGGAGCTGCTGCTCAGACATTAGCTCTGGTGACAACCTGTTATGGATAAAACAGCGAGACTGTGTAGACTGTCTGTTTGTTTTATGCAGCATTTAATAAACGGTGGTGGTGCGTATAACATCTGAAAGCTCTTTAAGACTTTGTGTCTGTGATTTGACCTGCCCCCCCCCCAGCGGCGTTGACCCTGGCTGATCTTCTCATCGGCCTCTTCTAACCAGCAGACGGAGAGTTCTGAAGCTACAATCTGCCTGAACTTTGTTTTTGACCAGTTAAAACATACACAACATCACCCTGTTATAATAATAGCCTGAATCATTTTTTGATGAAAGTGAGTTTTCACTTTAATCCTGAGTTGTAACGATCAGACTCTTTATGTCCTGTAGGAAAATAGACATTTTACTTATAAAATTATAAATATAAAATTCCTTGACAAGCTTTGTGCTGAAGAAGCTCTGGACATGATTCTTGAATCAATTCTTACTGGTGAGTGATAAAGGCTTTAGGATATAATGTTTTCTAATAATTTTGTCTAAATTTCGCAAGTTAAATACTTCAATAAGAAGTTGGAGTAAAGTGCTGTGCGTGATAATAACTCAAGTCGTCCAAACTGGATGTTGGAGAAGAGTTACGTTCAATAAAAACCAGGCAAACCTGTAAAAGTAATGGGGGGGGGAAGGGAACTATTTGATTTACGTGACATTAGTTTAATTTAACTCCAGGTAATGTACGTTTTTTGGGTTTTCACTATGGAATGAAAGGACAGTTTAATCCAGGTTTAAAGTTGACTTAAGTCACACTAGAATTTCACAAATTATCCTAAAGTCACTTTATTCTTTAATGTTACATAACTGATATAGTTTTTTGTGTTCTCCCAAAAGACTAAAAAAGTGACACAATCCATCATTTCAACAGGGCGATGATGTGCAACATCTGTAGTGGAAGTGTTGAGGTTTACATGCAGAGTTAAAGTGTTGTTGTGATAGGGAGACCCTGGTGTTCATGGACAGACCCTCCCCACCACTGCTCCACACACCAGTTACACTATTTATAAGTCTGCACTCCACCAGTGTCCCTTTCTCCACGATGTGCCTCACGCCGCTTTTTAAAGAGACAAAGAATAACGTCATGTTAGCAGGTAAATGTTATATAATTACAGAAATGACGTTAGTTCAGCGTTAAAAAAAGAGCCAAGGAGAAGTGGTGCTTCCCTCTGTTGAAAAGCTTGCATAGCAAAACACTAAAAAAAACATAGTGCTAAAGAAATGTGATTGTCCCAATTATGTCTTGAACCTTTTTCTCCTAAACAACCATCACCAGTGTCTGAGGAGGGACTAAACTTGTGTGAAAAATCTTCTGCCACAGTTCGAGCCCCAGGAAACTGCAGAAAAAAAAAAAATGAAAAACCCCCCAAAATACCGCTACCGTCTGGAGATGGGCCGCACAGATAACGGCCATGTTTGCGATCCTAAACAGATTGGTGTTGCTGACAGGATACTGTGAGTATTATAATTACGATTATTTGGCCAGTTTTGCAGTTTTTCCAACCGGGTCAGGAGTCTTCTGTCTTATGACAAACTCAACTTGCTTCATACTACGCTCTGTGGTCTGTGCCGTGAGTTTTACAATTTTTTTTTTTCTCTCGTAGCGCTCCAGTGATTATTGACAAAGCAACACACACACACACACACACACACCCAAAGCCTGTGTTGGTCGGGGCAGCCAGCTCCATAAACTCCCTACAAACATTTCTCTCTCTCTCTCTCTCTCTCTACTCTCCAGAAATTGGCAACGGGTGTTTGTGTTTTTGCAGATCCACATCCACGTCCAGCAGGGGGCGTTGGACTCCCACACACCAGAGGGCAACAGGGCGGCAGCCTGGGAGTGTGTGTGTGTGTCTGCCATAGTGTGATCTTTAAAAAAAATATTTAAAAAATTAATTTAAAAAAAAAACACTCGCATTTAGAGTCAGGCGGCTGTTTTATCACTTCTCACACCCTTGTTGTGATATTGTGAACACACAGGTTAAACATGCCTCGGCTTCGGTTCACACGTTAACGGTTGGAGTTTTAGAATTAGGAAAAAAAAGAAAAATAAATGACGGAAGCCCGGCGGCGGTTCCTGCTCGCTGGTTGGCTGCAGCCTGCTACTCTAAGTGGGGCTGGGATTGATGTTCCTGTCGCTGCTGTGCATGTATGGAAAAAAAAAAAAAAAAAAGGGGGGAAGTGCAGACACCAGCAGCTGCAGTCGACCCCCCCTCCATCCCTCCATCCTCCCTCCCTACCCACTCATCTTTAGCCTCTTTCTGCTCGTGCCCAGACAGCGGTTGATGACGCTGCAGTCAGGAGCGGCCTATCTCTCTCTCCCTCTCTCCCTCCCTCTCTACAAATGAAGCCTGAGTGTATTTATAGTCCGGCAGCCAACGGACGGGGGATTACCTTGGCCACGATGAACAAGCGGGGGCCTCCATTCAGAAACAGGCGCTCGCTCGCTTTGGTGACTCACGGCCACACAGGCAGGGTTCACCACTTTTTTTTTCTTTTCTTTTTTGACGCTGAAGTATTTTTGCTGCATGTGTGTGTGTGTGTGTGTGTGTGTTTTGTTTGTCTGGCAGATTTCCCCCCGCTTTTATTACGAGCTGTTTAAATCCAAAGAAAGCCCGAGTCGTGGAGATTTTTTTTTTTTTTATCCCCCCAAATATCTGGAGAATGTGAGAAGGATTACAGTTACAGATTAATTGCTCGCTTGATGTCGGCTCACGGCTGCTTGCGTTTCACTCAGTTCTTTTTTTTTTTTCTGCTGTTGCACCGTTTCAGACGGGAAGTTACTCAAATAAGCCCGGTTGCATCATTTCTCTTTGACCTAACCCCCCCTTCCCCTTCTGTTTTATCCAAGAAGCCCGAAATCATTTTTGCCGAAGATGGGAATGTCGGGATGTTTGTTTCGTCTTGAAAAGTTTCCTGCCAGCTTCTGTGCAAACGTGCCGTTGTAGAGAACAACAAGAGTGTGGAGTTGTTTTTTTTTTTTTTTTTCCTGCTTTTAAACTTTTCAGCAGGTGAGAGTCCCACATCGTGTTGCTGGCGTCATGCAGGGACATGCTTGTTCTCATGTGCTGCTCATTTTTGAGCCTCCGTTCCTAAGTCGATCAGTCACTAACTAACTCAGAAGGCAGTGCTTCGTGATGTTTTTCCCCTGTGTTCATCTCCTTTATTGTGGCGTGTGTTGTGTAACAACCTGCCGAAGGGACAACACGTGTAAAACAGCACTCTAGCTAAATCTGGCGGATGTGAAACCTGAACATACTCATTCGTGTGCTTTTGTTCCACATAAATAAACACATGAAACAACCCACATCAGTGGTCATCAGATTGTGTTTTTAGACTGTTGACCTATGCTGAGTAATACGCGTGTTTCCACATAATGTGACTTGGATCCATTTTCCCTTGTTGTTGAACCTGTAAAACAGTAAGATAAGCCGGAGCTTTATTATTTATTTCTGACTCATCATCGGATACTTGCTGCTTTTTTATGTAACCGTGTGTTTTCTCATATGTGTAGCAACAAATCTGTCCTCCATTGTTTTGTGTAATTATCTTTTTAACGTCATCCAAGCCGAAGGCAGATTTCTGCCTTTTTTGCGTGCAAAAAGCAGACGGTGTTTTTGTATTTTTTTTTATGCAGCATTTTTTTAAAACCAGATTCTGTGGTTTTAATTCTCCGTGCACGTTATCACTGTGATGTTTTTCTTTTTCCCTCCATTTTTCTGTGCGACGCTGGTCTCGCTGTAGGTGGTGCTCTTTGCCCTGCTGTCTGTAGTTTGACTGGGGGTTACGTCATTGCTTTGAACGTGCTTCTTTCTTTCAGCCGATAAGTCCCTCACAATAGAAATAATATCCTGTTGTTGCACTGATTAAAAAATCTGAGTCTGGGCTGTTCTTGTCTCCTTGTATATACATACAGCTTCATATATTTGATTCATGTCTAAATGTTCTAAAAGCTGTGACTCTACAACCGGTTTCTTTTCCTTTCAAACCAGATTCTAAACATGTGTGTAATGTGATTTTTATTATATGTAGAACAGCTGCTATACTGAATGTTCTGTAATGGAAGCAGGATTTAACATATGTAGTTTTAAGTTACTTTAAGCATTAGTACTGTAATAATGTGGAGTAGTGTTTTTGCTTCACACGCTGCTTGTGGTTTCATGCTTTTCATCCAATTGACATTCGCTTGCATCTAATCTACCTCTGCTGCCGAGTAAACGTGATGAGAACACAGAATTTAAAATAAAAAAAACACCCCGCAAATGTTTAATGAGGAATGAAAACGCGTTCAACCCTCTTGTTAAAATCTTAAGGAAACACGATGTTTAGGAGAATAACGCTGAATCGTACTGTTTTTAGTATTAATACTCATAAGCTAAAGTTGTATTTGACTTACCACGTCAATAATTGTGGCATGAAGCGATACGTCTGTAGTTCATACATTATTATTATAAGGTTCACACATTATTATATATATATCTCGACCCATTAAGTGATTATTTCTTTATTTTTGTTCCCCCCCTCCCTCTCTGCAGATACTTGGAGAAGTATGAGAAAGTCCACCACTTCGGCGAGGACGATGAAGAAGCGCAGCCGGGGAATCCCAAAGCCTCTCTTCCAATCGGTGCAATTCCCAGCTCTTATAACTACCAGCAACACATTGTGTCAGGTAGGCAGGCCAGGCCCCCCCACCCCAACCCCCCCAGAGTTCTGTTGGGCTTCACAGTGTTTGTTTGAGTCACTGCTGCGTCTGGTAGACGGAATAAATTCCTATTGGCGCACTTTGGCTTCATTTCTCACTCTCAGATTCTCATTTTCAGTCTCTCTGCCCCTTTGGCCAAACTCAAACACTCTAATCCTCATTCAGATGTGATTACAGCGAAGCATCACTTCATCAGAGCTGTGTGTGTGCGTGCGTGTGTGTGTGTGTCTGTGTGTCGCACCGGAAGCCGGTCAGTCCACAGGTCAAGCGTATGCATAGAAATGTCTCGACAAACAATAGTCGTTTGTTCCAGTGACGATCTGGTCGGTGGAATATACTTGACGAGAGCGGAAGAAAAAGCAGGATAAAGAATAATGAAGAATGGGGAATGGACTGTGTTCGTATGAACTCCTTTTTAAGTCTTCGAAGACTCATGAAAGTGTCTTAAAAAGATAAATCAGATAAAGGTCTACTATTTATAACTAATTTAAATGGTACTCTTCCTGTTTAGATAACCAATAATCCTTAGCTAGAGTAATAGTTGAAACATGAAATCAGCTTTTTTTTGCATGGTATAGAACCTTTGAGCAGGCGACATGTTGCTTCTCCAATGTGAACAGTCCCTGAGCTTTTGTAGGTTTTTTTTTATAGTCTGAAGCTAAAACTACTATCATTTTAATCATATCTCTACTTTTAAACCGGTATGAATATCTCCAGTTTAAAGCAGTCGTCACTTATTTATTTTTATGTTTGTTCCAATCCATCCTGAAAGTAATGAAAGCTAGAATGTAAAAAAAAAAAAAAAATTAAAGTTGGCTTTACTAAAAGAACAAATTTTAGTCACCATTCATGTGCTAGTTCTAGTAGAATGTGTGGGTGGGTTTGCATTTTTTTTTTCTTTACTTTTTGCCGCCGTTGTTCAGACATGACCTTGTCTCGCCAGCTTTTCAGCCAAATCTCCATGGAGATGTGTATTCATGATCCCATGACTCAGGAACCGCAGCATGTTTAACGTCCAAAACCTCCTCGTGGTTAATTCTTCCTCCCAACACGTTCTTTTTCCTTTTTATCTTATTGTTTTACTTTCTTCGCGCCCCGTCCGCTTACTTTATTTTTCTCCTCCCATTTGTCCGGTAAATTCATGAGCTGGCTTTATTATACGTCACATTCATCACTTTTTTTATTACGCCGTGACTCATTTAATTCTGCTTTCACCTTGCTGAGCGCCGCTGTGTTTGAACCCGGGTTATGAAACATGCGTTTACTGTAATTATTGCTCCTCTGGCCCGTTACACCTTTCTTAGAGGTTGCTCACACACACACACACACACACACACAAATACATTGATTTAATTTTTTTTTCAAAGCTTAAGCATGCTGCTTGATTGCACAGTAACCGCACCACACTTCAAACATTACCGTATTTTCAGGACTATAAGGTGCACCGTACTAAAAGGCTCAGTCTCAGTTCTGTGTGTCATTACTGTATTTAACACACACACATAAGGCACCTAACTATAGGGGAGGGTTTATATACAGAAATAGATAGATACAGAAATAGAGCGGGAGCTAAACTGAGTTTGGTTGTGTCATTTTTTAATCATGGCATGCATGGTAAAACACACGGATAAAACAAGCAGACAAGTGTGTGTGTGTATTTAAAAATAGAGTGGGGTAATGTCATCAATCAAACCATCAAAATCCTCATCCTCTGTTTCTGTTTCCAACAGCAGCTAAATCTCTATCAAACATGCCAGCTTCACTTTTTTCACCATCAGTCATTTTCTTCTAAATGATGTGTTATAATCTGCTGGAAGTTAAGATGGAAATGTTCAATTTTCATTTCTTCTGCTAGCTTTACTGCTTTTAGTCGAATGGTGACCATCAGAACACTTCTCCCACTCCTTCTTTGCTCGTTGATCGACTGATCGAGTCTTTGCTCCAACTCGTGCCACCTGCCTTATGTCCGTGGAGATGTTCCTGTGCATAGCTGATTTCCTTCACTTTAAACTGTGCTTTATAAGCGTGTCTCTGCAATTTCAGGGTTGTTAAAACGATGTTCTGCATAACGCACATCCCCGTTATTTTATCTACAATCCATGCCCACACTTCCCCCTACATACATACATAGGGCGCACCAACATTTAGAAGAAAATATAAGACTTTATTGTGTGCCTGTAGTTGTGAAAATACGGTAAATGTCTTCCGTGCAGACGTATATAGCTGTATTCACTCCCACACGGTGAATGTGAGCCGTTCATTAGCCTCGCAGCGTCGCAGCAATTGACCGTCCTGACAGCGGTTATTGATGAAGAGGAGGAGGAGGGGGGAGCACTTGTTGGTTTCCTTCTTCACCTCAGTTTGAGCCTGGCGCTTTTCTCTGACAGCCGGCCCCCCGCTGGGCCGTTGACTCCTGAACTGCGGCCTGGTGGGACGAGAACTTTATTGGTCGGGCACAGGATCAGACGTTTGTGTTTTTAATGTCGCGCTCGGCTCTTCCTGTTCTGAACGTACTGTAGTAAATGCATTTTTTTTCCTGATTTGGGTTCGTTTGGTCTTGTTTTAGGTAAAGTATAAGATATTCTAACTATATTTGCTCTGTCTAGCAACATAAATGGATCCTGACACTTCTGTAGTCACCTCACATGTTCAAAACCAGGTTAAGGTGCATAATCTTTGTGGTTGTAGAGATGCTCTAAAGGCTAAATATTCTAGTAGAATAATCAATAAATGGATGCCGCTGTAAGGTCAGAGGGCGGGTGTCGTCTCAACAGGCTCGATGACTGTTATTTATTGGGACAGCTGAGCTCGGCTCCACAACTTTTATTATTATTATTTTATTTATTATTACAGCCGTATTAGCTGAAGCACATTTTACCTACATGAAAACAGCCTGCAGAGACTCTGCACCAGATTGAAGCATCCTCCGTTCGGAATAATGACACCTATGCACACACAATGATTGATTGGCTGAAAAATGAAAACCCCCGTGGTGGGAGGAAACTTCCTTATTCATTTATTTATTTTCACTCTTCCTAATCCAGTAGATTGCACTCATCGATCATCGAGAGCTGCTGAATAATAATGACTCTTTTCCCCCCCACACACAGTATTTAGAATTAGAAGTCTTTTAATTATAAAAAGCCCATCATAGAGAGCCGAGTCAGAGACAAACACAATTAAAAAGTTAGAGAACATTTATGCTCCTCAGTCAAGAGGAGACTCATTTTGAAGTAAAGACGGCTCTGATATCACACATTAAATCTATAAACTTTGACGGCAGTTTCCTCTCATTGTGAAGCCTTAAATACAACAGAACTCTCAATATCTATTAGATATTATTTTAATTGATAAATCCAAACTTTACTTTTTTTTTAATAGTTCATGACACTCCATACAGACTTATTCTAGCACATCATCACATTCATATTCATGCATGTGGAAGTTTTTCCGAGTTTTTCCTAACGTTTTCCGTTTTCTCCCTTCTCCCCCCGCGCAGACTATCTCCGCCAAAGCTATGGGCTGTCCACGGATTTCGCTCCGCCGTGCGACTACAACAAACTGGTGCTGTCGCTCCTCTCGGGCCTGCCCAACGAGGTGGACTTCGCCGTCAACGTTTGCACGCTGCTGTCCAACGAGAGCAAGCACGCCATGCAGCTGGACAAGGACCCCAAGCTGGTCACGTTGCTGCTGGCCCACGCCGGCGTCTTCGATGACTGTACGTTCCCGCTTTCACAAACTAGAACGACTACGGAGAGCATGAAATATAATTCAGATATTTAATTCTATATGTAGATTAGCAAAACTGATAAATGAAGTGTATTTTATGAGAGTTTTATGGAAAGTGCAACCTTCATTTCAATTGTTTTAGATGTAAATTTACAGATTCCTCTAACCATCCTTTCTGTGCCTCTGTAGCGCTAGGCAGCTTCTCTGGGGTATTTGGGACGGACTGGAAGGAGAAAACCTGCCGGGACTTTGTCAGGGTAAAGTAAAACAAAAAAATCTTCATCTTCATTAATATTAAACACTGCTCAGAACCAGAAAGTGTCCAGAAATACTCGCGTGGAACGGGGGTGAAGGTCAATCCGCTTTTGAAAATCAATCAATTTGAGATGCGGCAGTGAGCTTTTCTTGGCTTCGGGTCCTCAAGAGGAGAGGTCAGGGGTCACGGCCGGCTCGAGCCGGTGCCAAGAAGAAGGATCGAGCGTCTTTCTGGTGGTCACGCTGTAAACGGCGAGAGGTTTCGACCTGCGTTATCCAGGAGAAGCCGCTGCTTAAATCATGATAGACTCTTAAAGACTCTTTTCTCCTGTTCTGAGTGGAGTAAAAAAAAAAAAACAGAAAGGGCGTTAACGGAACGCTACTTGGCTACGTTTGTGGAGCACACGGTGATGGACGCCACTCAGGGGGGTCGTGAACCGAGGTGGTCACCTAGCAACGCAGACCCCTACCGTACCGAACTACCGTATTTTCACAACCATAAGACACCGTACTAAAAGTCTGTCTCAGTTCTGTGTGTCATTACTGTATTTACACACACATAAGGCACCTAACTATAGGGGAGGGTTAATATACACACATACATGTATACAAAAAAAGAATGGGAGCTAAACTGAGTTTGGTTGTGCTTTATTTAAGTATTGATTACAAAGTACTAACATTTTTTTAATTGAATTTTCATTCACAAGTTGTGGCGTAACTCATCCATCATCCATCGCTGCCACACTGCGTCGTCTTAACCTGTCGGAGCTCGTTTTCCAGCTTCCTCCACTTGTTTTGAACTATCGATTCATTAATGTGAAATTGTCTCGCGGCTGTTAGATTTCCATGTTCCTCCGCGTAGCTGATTTCCTTCAGTTTAAACAGTGCTTCATAAGCGTGTCTCTTTATCAGGGTTGTTAAAACGATGTTCTGCATAACGCACATCCCCGTTATTTTATCTACAATCCATGCACACACTTCCCCCTTTAATGTTCACAACATACATAGACATTTTAAAGAAAAAATACGACTTTTTGGTGCCCCTTATATTCTTGAAAATACGGTAAACACCTGCTGCAAATTTTTTTTTTTTTCTAACTGCTTCGTTTCTTCTTTTTTTAGTTCTGGAAAGAGGTGGTGGAGGACACTGAAGTCAGGGAGCTGATCTGGGACAAGAACAGCCCGGCACAAGGTAAACACTCAGAAAGCATAAAAACCCTTCACTCCCGTGGTGTTTATAGACGCTTTCAACGCTGTGACGTGCTTATTTTTATAAAATGTTCTCCCCTCTCAGATGGTACGTCGTCTGAGGAGCGCTGGCAGAGCCTCTTCCACCCGCCGCGGAACTCCGGCATCAGCGACCTGGAGGCCCAGCGGGTGCTGCAGATCGCCGTCATCCTGCGGAACCTCTCCTTCGAGGAGGCCAACGTCAAGCTGCTGGCGGCCAACCGAACGTGCCTGCGCTTCCTCCTGCTCTGCGCCCACTGTAACCTCATCTCACTCCGACAGCTCGGCCTCGACACGTTGGGCAACGTGGCCGCCGAGGTAGGTCCCGCTGTTTTTTTTTTTTTTTTTTTTTCTAACGGCATGAGAGATAAAAGCTGAGACGTAATGTTATGGATGTGGGTCAGACCCGTTATGTAGTAAAACGAACTGTCTGACGAGGAGGAGGATGCCTCTGAATGTAGGTTAGTGTTCCACGGTAAACTTGTCGCTTCTCAAATCACCTTCGCTGCTCCGAAACAGTCTTGTGGTGCCTGTTTTTTTTATTATTTTTTTAAACAGGTCTGCATGAACTAATAGGAGACTGTGTGTGAATAATAAAGTGAAGCATTGAACCAATCTCCTATAGTTACCTGATGAAGCCACAGCTGCCAGATGGCGTGTTGTGACACTTCCAGGAATATTATTAGAAATCCTTTTCACACGTTAATTTGACTGAGGTGAAAAATCAGATTACCTTTTTTCAGTTTCCATTTGTTATCAACACCATGAATTATTGAGTCCTGCATTTTTGCATTTCTTACAACAATAGTAAAATCCATAGTTTGTTTTTTGTGGCTTAATGCAGCAATTCTTCAGGTTAGTGTAACTAATGTTTCTCGCTGCCGTTTATCTTGATAAATAACAGTCGGTCCTCTCTTCTAAATGTGTTTTGAGCTAATTTATCGGCCGGTGCGACTGCTGAATAAATCTTATCTCGACTCGTCTTCGCAGCTACAGCTGGATCCCGTTGACTTTCGGACGACCCATCTGATCTTTCACACCATCACCAAATGCTTGATGTCCAGAGACCGGTTCCTCAAAATGAGAGGTGAGTTTTCTCTCTCTCTCTCTCTCTCTTCGTGGCTCGTTGGCGTCGAGGTGAAGCGGCTTAAACTCGAGTCTGTGCATGTGAATCCTTTTTCAGCCATGGAGATCCTGGGCAACCTCAGCAAAGCGGAGGACAACGGCGTGCTGATCTGCGAGTACGTGGACCAGGACTCGTACCGGGAGGTCACCATGCTCCTCACGCTGCCCGACCTCATGCTCCTCATGGCCTCGCTGGAGGTCCTGTACCTGCTGGCCCAGCTGGGGGAGATCCCCTGCAGCAAGATCGCCACTGTGGACCACAGCATAGGTAAGAATCCTTGTGTTGCTTGTTTTTAAATGAGTCAGAGTTTTGTTATTTCGTCTGCCTGCCAAGTTATATCGCTCTAGTCTCTCCCCTCATGAGAAACTGGCTCAAATTTCATTCCAAGTACTCAGGGGTTCTTTTTTTTCCTGCCGGGTTTGGATCGAGGAAACGAGCGATATCTCTGAATCTGTTTTGTCGCTGCATGTTTGGACTAATCCTCCTCCTCCTCCCCTGTTCTAATCCCCGCCTTCACCTTCTCTTTTTCTACTTTTTTTCCCGGTCAGACCTGCTGGTGCGGCTGGTGTCGGTCGACCTCCACACGTTCGGGCCGGACGCGCTGACGGCGGTGCGGCTCATCGAGCACCAGGCCAACGCCGAGCAGGCCGCCGAGGTCCGGCCGCAGCTGGTGGAGCAGGTCCCCGCCGCCGTGCAGGGGGCGCCGGCGCCTGGTGAGTGTGTGTGTGTGTGTGTGTGTGTGTGAGTGGTCCGTCTGACCCGCGGGTCCAGGGCGAAGCTTGCGACCCCTCGACCTCTGGCTTTAAACACCAGCCCCCTGCTCGGGGAACACGGAATTACACGGAAGGTCAAACGAGCGGATGAAGAGCGAAGCTTAACGACGCTGGTGTGAATTTTTGACCCTGAGCTGCCTGTAATCAGCACAACTTACAATCTTTATTTCCAATGTGATGATTCACTGGTATTCTGGAATCTAAAGATCACATGTTTATGATAACTTCTTTTTATTTTTATTTTTTTACCTTTGCCAAGGAAAGTTTAGCTGCCAAATGCCAAATATTAATGAATTAAACATAAATAAATGAGAAAAAAAAGGAAAGTAATCACAAAACCATGAACAATATGTTTGAGTCAGATTAGCTTCTAACAACCTAAAACAAAATAAAACTTGATAGAACTGATTTGCCTCAATTAACCTAACTCAAAACAAGAATTTCTATTCTCTTATAATTCTATTCTTTGTGTTCATAGGGCGCCTAAAGATAAAAACGTATTTAATTGTACACAATTGTGCCCAAAGCTGTGACAGATTTAGTGTGATTACCACATGCAGCGTCGCAGCCAGTGGATGATTCACCTTCTTAACTCGCCTGTTGCTGAGCTTCTATACATCTAACGTTACAGCAACTGCAGCTTTCATAAAACTTGTTTGTCCTGGTTGAAATAAATATAAGTTTGACTGTTTTTATGGTGGGAAAACATGCAATCAAATGAGCAAGTTTCTCTTAATACAACACATGCATAACAATAAACAATTTAATTAATTCATAATAATAAATATTAATAGCAATGATAAAATGACTATCTACAAAATAATGGTTCAAAATAGGAAATTAGTCCCTCCCTGAGAGGATCCAGTGTAGTGAAGATGTGAAAGTGGCGGCAGGAGTGTGTGAAGTCACAAAGTGGTGGGAATCAAACCCCCCTCAGGGCCACCGAAGGAAAAAAGTTTATCAGCCTGCTGACATCTAGTGGACGGCGCGGGGAGTGCGGCCTTCACTCTGAAGTTTTATTGAACTGGTAGACAATGTTTTTTCTTGTGTTCAATAAATCGTAGGGAAGCGTTAACCCTTCTTGTGGCCTACTTTCCTCTCCGTTTCTCCGCAGTAACGAGGGTCCCAGCTCAGTCCACCCAGCCGCCACCTGTTATTGTTGAACTAGATGGGGAAAAATTTACACTGCAATGGTAAGATAAAAAAAGTGCACATACTGTTCACTTTGTGTGATTGACATTTCCTATCCTAATGTTTGCTATGTAAAGATTAATAGGGTTTTTGTTGTATGTATTTTAGTGCCTCTTTGTTTGCATAACATCCGCCCCGTTCGGGTTTTTCTCCCCGCAGGCTAAACGCACACTTTGAGACGAACCCCGAGGGCTCTGTGTCTCGATCAGAAATGTACTCTGAGTACTTGGCCACGTGCAGCAAGATGGGACGGAGCAACATCCTGAACTCCACCGGCTTCCTCAAATGTCTGCGGTCAGTTTCCACTTCCTCCGCTGTCCGATGCTTAGAATGATCCTTTAAATATTATGTTCATATGATGCGATAGGATTGCATAATAGTAGTAATGCAAGTAAGAGAAACTGCATCATTACATTGTGCAAAGCGCTCAAAGGTCATCGCCACTTTCCCCCCCCTCCCGCCACCACAGGACGGTGTTTCCAAATCACACGATGCGGCGGCAGGAGGAGACCAAGGCCAACAGCCAGGTCCAGATCTTCCTGGTGGGGCTGCGGCGGCGGTCCATCCCCCTGCCCATCCAGCTGTACTACCAGCAGCCCCAGCAGCAGGGCCTGGCCGCGGCGCCTTCTCCGGCGGCTCGGCACGAAGCGCCCGGAGACCCTCAAGCTCCGCCTCCAGGTAGAACACACACCTGGTCTTCACACCTGTCATTGTCTTCTTAATTAGTAGTCATATGCATTAAATTGTGTTTAGCAGGGTTTATACAGAGAGGAAAAGTTTGGAGCTTGATTTTAGTAGTACCGTATATTTTAGACTATTGGGTGTATTTTTAGTCTAGAAAAGTACCATATATTTTGGACTATAGGGTATATTTTTGGTCTAGAAGAGTACCATATATTTTCTACTATAGGGTATATTTTTTTGGTCTAGAAGAGTACCATATATTTTGGACTATAGGGTATATTTTGGTCTAGAAGAGAACCATATATTTTGGACTATAGGGTATATTTTTGGTCTAGAAGAGTACCATATATTTTGGACTATAGGGTATATTTTGGTCTAGAAGAGAACCATATATTTTGGACTATAGGGTATATTTTGGTCTAGAAGAGAACCATATATTTTGGACTATAGGGTATATTCTTGATCTAGAAGAGTACCATATATTTTGGGCTATAGGGTGCACCTGATTATAAAGCACAGTATCAATGAACGTCTGACAGTTTATTTTCACACATAAAGCAAAACATTAACAGTCGAGTCAAAATTTATTCAACTCATTCATGTCCATCATCTTGCTTAGTTCACACGTGGATCCTCACTTAGCTCGGGGTCATCCTCTTGTTTCTTCCATTTCTCCACCATCGATTCATTAATGTCGAGTTTTCTCGCAGCTGCTCTATTCCTGTGTTCCAACGCTTGAGTGATGGCCTTGAATTTAAAAATCCACTGCATAAGCACAATCTTGTAACAGGTGCCATTTTGGAGTCATTATACACACACACCGTAATATTATGTTGGAGCACAGTAGGCATTACTCCGCCAGGCTCCTGACTACATCAAGAGGGACGATCCATCAAGCAGCAGCTTCACAGATAACCAAAGTCCTACTAAAACATTTTGACAGATTTTGAGTAAAAATCGCTCTGAAATATTAAGCCTATTTGCACATTTTTCAGTTTGCACTGATGCATTTAAGGAAAAGTTATCATCATTTCCATGGACACACTGAATTATAATTACACTATTTAACTTTTCAATTCAACTTCAGCTCGTTCCTACTTGTAAAAGAGAAAGGAATACTACCAGTGATTTGTTCTCAGAAATCAATATGATCAGAAAACCCTACAGAGAACGGATAAAGCGGTTTGGCCACATAAAACCATGCCTCACCCTGGGTCATGCTTGACGGAAGAAGTATTTAGTTAATCGCGGGAACAACGTCGGATGCTAAAGGAAGTATGAAAAGAAGTAATGTGGTGGAGAAGGAGGATGCTGGCATTCTTACACACAGAGAGAGAGAGAGCAGAGCTGGCACCGCCGGGACCAACATGGCTGAACTAATTACAAAGGCAAACATATTGAGAAAATGATCAAAGGGAAAAAGAAGTCACTTGCAGGAGCTTACTAGGGCAAATATGAGAGGAAGCGGCTAAGCCGAATCGCGTGTCACGAGCACTCAAGACATTTAGCAGCGGTGCGTTATTTGCTTCTATAGGAACTTTTAATCATTTTGATAATCTGGGTGAAACAACATCCGTGTGGATTCTCTGAATAGCTGTGAACACCGTGCACGCGGTAGCCTGGCCGGTGCTTGCCTCTCGCATATATAACGGTGATTATCGCTCGTATTATATTGCTTGAGAAAACGTGACCCACTTTGGGTTGATTAAGGGGATGACGTGAATTAAACAGAAAATTCCCCCTGTCATTAATTAGGAGTCAGCGGTGCAGTTCTAAATCTGCTGCCCATTTCCCTGTGTTAAAATATGTCTGCGTCTGCGGGTTTTTTGGCTCCTGTATTACTCATGTTGGCAGAAGTTTTGCACCATAATACACTTACTAAAAAAACTGAGCTGTATATAGTATGCTTGGATCTAGTTTACATGTGCATTGCTTGCTATGCTGCTAGAATATGACTAGAATAAACTGGGTATATTCTAGTCTAATTTACTGAAATTTGTAGGATTCATCTTAAAAGAAGAACTAACTTGTCCGCTGATTGTCTATTCCAACCAATCTAGCAAAAAGCACCTGCACAAAAGTACTGTTTAGAAGAGAAAAGCCGTTCCTGACATTCATCCTAAACATTATGCTCACACACATTCTGCTGGAAGACGGAGGAAATTGGCACTCGGCAGAGGTGATTTACGGATTTCTTATGGCTCTGCGTCAATTACCCGGCTATCAACGGGCACACCTTCATTAAAGGTCTGGCAGTCATCAGAATGCACCTATTACTCTGCCCATCTACGATTCTATGTCTTTCGTATTAAAAACTACTTGCATATCTTGACCCATATAATATGGAGCAATGGTGAAGATGCATAAATGGCTAACATTTTCACTGGAAACTAAAGAAAACTTGCTTATCTTGACCCATATAACATTTGCATGCAAGCAGCTATAAGCTATGATAATTCAGTATTATATTGCTGCCTATGATATTTACTTTTACTTTAAACCATGAAATCCATGGATAAGCTCATTGCTTCACTCGTCTTGTGGATTTGCATTGACTGTTTGTGGTCAGGTTTGGGCTTGTGGGGGGGGGCGGATCAGCCTGTACACCTGCAGGTAATCTAACCACTCAGTGTGTGTTTGTGTGTGTGTGTGTGTGACTGGGGGCAGTAATTGCCTGCAGGTGTGTGTGCATTTAATACCGTTTTAGGGAAAGAACTTCATGATAAATGAGACCAATGGTATGTTGTCTGTTAACAGCCCATACTGCACATTACATCATGTTAGCAGGTGGAAAAACACTTAATTTAATGTATTAATACATGCATTACTGCTGTTTTTTTGTGCAAGTCAAATTCATCGACTGAGACCTAGTAATACCAAACATGGGTATTTCTGAAACTGAACTTTTATGCCCCCTGTTTAAAAAAAAAAAAATAAAAAAATCTCTGACAACTTGAAGCTGCAAAATCCACCTCACTGACATGTACGTGCTAAAGCTCCATGTGTATGTATTTATTTATTTATATAGGACAAAATCACTGATTTGCCTTAATAAGCTTACAAGACCTTCACATCGTAAAGGAAGAAAACGGGTATGAAAAAAAAAAGGTCTCCATGGATACAACTTTCAGTTTACCATTGCACAAAGAAACGTCAAACAATGTGGATAAATTGCGTTTTTCCTGCCTGACTGCTGCAGAAATCTCTGGTTTCAGTCAGGACTCAACATGTGTATGAAAAGCTGAAACCCTGCAGAGAAACAGAAATTTAAACTCGTTGTTTTGTCCTAATGGCCTGTGTGTGTTTGTGTGTGACCAGGCTTACCTCCCGGGCATCCAATCCTCGGACCCCTGTTTGTCCGGGCCCCGGGCCCCAGCCTCAGCACCGGTGGCGTCGCCCCCGCCATGGCCTTCACCGCGCAGGAACCCCCCCACGCCAACCACCCGACTGTTTCTCGGCACCCGGCGCCCCCGCAGTTACCGCTGAATCCTCAGCAGCAGCTGGTCCGACCCGGTCTGGTGGTCCAGATTCCCACGTCGGCGTCGGCCACCCAGAACCACAGCCCCCAGAACCCTGCCGCCCCTCCCCCCGCCCAGCAGCAGCAGCAGCAACACT
Source organism: Eupleurogrammus muticus (assembly GCA_036785175.1). Classification (NCBI taxonomy): domain Eukaryota; kingdom Metazoa; phylum Chordata; class Actinopteri; order Scombriformes; family Trichiuridae; genus Eupleurogrammus; species Eupleurogrammus muticus. The sequence continues at coordinate 16,851,875 of JAYKQN010000022.1, read as the reverse complement.
CCCCCATGCTGCCCACGGGGACGCCGGTCACGTTATTCCAGCAGGTCCCGCAGGGCCACATCCTGACGGCCCGGGTGCAGGGTGTGTGCCCCCCCATCGCCCAGCACCCGGCCCTGACCCCGCCCCTGCCCGGCGCCCCCCAGGCGGAGGCTCAGTGCGTCGCTGCTGTAACAGCGACCTCCCCTTCCATCCAGATGGGGGCGGGCCAGCCGCTGAACTCCCAGCAGGGGACGCGCGTCGCCTTCCAGAACATCGCTCCCAAACCGGCGCCGGGCGGGCCGGCGGCGGCCGCCACTATATCCCCGCCCAACCCCCAGCTGCCCCAGCAGCAGAGCGTGGTGATAGTCAGCCCCAACCCCCAGCAGAACCCCGCCTACTCCCCCGCCATACACCAGATCGTTCTCGCCAACCCCTCCGCCATCCCCGGCGCCCAGACTATCCAGATAGCAGGGCAGCCCGGCGCCGCCCCCGGCACGTGCCCGCCCCCCAACCCCCACTTCAACGCACAGGTTCAGCCCAATCAGACCATCGGCCACGCACTGTCCATGAAGCGGCACCAGCAGCCGTCGCCCCCCTCGCAGCCTACCTCCACCGAGTCCAGCTTGATCAAACAGCTACTGCTTCCAAAGCGGGGCCCGTCGACGCCGGGGGGGAAGCTCATCCTCCCCGCCCCGCAGATGCCCCCTCCCAACAGCACGATAGCCCCCAGCCCGCAGGTCATCTACCAGGCCGCCCCCCCTCAGCCGCAGCAGCTCAACGTGCAGCTGGTGCCGGGCCAGCTCCCCGCCACCGGGTCGCCGGCGCTCCAGGCGGTCCAGCTGCTGCCGGGCCAGCTCATCTCCACGAGCAGCTCGGGGGGGGCCGCCATCATCCAGGGCCCGGCGGCGGCTGCTCAGGTGACCTTTACCGTGGTCCCCAACACCGGCTTCACCACCTCCGCCGCTGCCGTCGCCGCCGTGAGCCAGGGCGCGGTGGCCCCCGGCGTCCCCCCTCCCCCGTTCTCCACGGGGACGGTGCCCCACCACGCCCCGGCCGCCACGCCGCCGCCCCCGCTGCCGGCTCCGCTCAGAGGAGACAAGATCATTTGTCAGAAGGAGGAGGAGGCCAAGGACGCCACGGGGCTGCACATCCACGAGAGGAAGATCGAGGTGATGGAGAACTCCTCCTTGGGGGAGGGGGACCCCCCCAACGGCAAAACCAGTAACGGCGACGTGGCGGCAGGCGCCAAGCTGCTAAACGGTCGGAAGTGCATGGAGTCAAGTCTACCTCCATACCACTCAGGGAACAGCCAGGGGGCCCTCAACGGCCCGGCCACGGAGAGCTCCCCCGCCAACGGGAAGCAGGCCCTCTCCCCCGGCCCCAACACCCCCCTGGAGGGCAGCCCCGACCCCAAAAAGACTCTGGTCAACGGCGTGTGCGGCGACTTCGATCGGGTCGACGGCGGCGGCAACGGCAACTTTAACAAAAACATTCCAAATCACATCGCTTCCAAACAGTTCCTGGGGAACGGGGAGGTGGGCCCCTCGGAAAAGAGCCACGGGGCCAACCCCCCCCTCCCCAGCCCTCCTCCTCCCCCCTCCCAGCAGGACACTGCCAAAGCCCAGCAGGCCGAGCGCCTGGCCAACGGACCCCAGGCGGCAGGCTCCAAGCCGCCGTCGGAACTCACCAACGGACCTGTGGGGCTGGGCCACGCCGTGCTGCCCGTGCTGAGACAGCAGCTGCTCCCCAACTCCTCCCCCCCCTCCGCCGCCGTCACTGTTACCTCCCAGAGCCTCGCCGCCGCTAACGGCGTGGCCTCCGAGGCTCGGGGCCTCAAGAGGCCGGCCGAGCACGAGGACCGCGGAGGGGCGTCGTCCTCGTCATCGTCCTCCTCCTCGGGGATCCCCAACAAGGTGGGGGTGCGGATCATCACCATCTCGGACCCCAACAACGCCGGCAGCACCGCCACCATGGTGGCGGTGCCGGCAGGAACTGACCCAAGCACAGTAGCCAAAGTAGCAATAGAGAACGCCACTCAGCAGAGGAACTGCTCGCCCACGCAGGCGGCCGGCTCCAGGGTGAGTCAACGCGTGGCGAGGGTCCGGTCACATGACCCCAACCGTGTTTACGCTAGAGTGACGGTTTGCATCAGGATCCGTGTGTCTTGTCGTGAAAGTTTGTGTTTTAACATTCAGTGTTGCTGAATATTTTTTTTAAAATCACATTTTGATATTTAGCTTTTGTACTTGTGGGGAAGTTGCATTAGCAACAGCAGAGAAATGCAAGAAAAGAAGGATTGCTTAAAGAATAAAATGTATTAATACATAAAATATACACAATATAATATAGAATATAATTAACAGATAAGATGGCACCATATATTTGTTTTTAGAAAGGTACTTTTATATGAACTAGAATATTAAATTAGTTAGTTGCCAGCTTTTACATTGATAATCAATTTGAGTCATTTAAAGGAGGAAAGTCAAAATTCTCAGATTCCAGCTTCTCAGACATGATTTTCTGTTTTTTTTACTTAATCTTCTATAATAATAAACTGATGCACTTATTGGTTATGACAAAAAATATATATATTAGTTGCATCTTCAGCTTTGGAAGTGTGACATCCCACACCCTTCTATAAATTGATTATAGGTTTCAGTAATCGAGAAATAGATTACCAACAATCAAAAGTCCTTCGTTGCAGCTCTAATATGAACAACCACTAATATAACATTCCTCAACCCCTTGTAAACCTTTTTTTCCACAGAAGCCACATTGACATTTAGTAGGTCAATACAAGTGCCACAAATGATAGTAATTAGAGTCTTTCCAGTGATCTATTTATCATCATATAGAAAACTCCTATTTTCTTATTACAAACTCTTAATGAGAATATTTTCCCTTTTTTTTTTAAATACTTATTGTCTTGGGAAGCTAAGAAGAGGATAAAATTAGCTTTGACGTCTGCTGTAATCTGAGATATTTGCATGTATAGTAACACCTGCACTTCACCATGTAACTTCTAACAGCCCAGTTTCTACAATGGATAAAAACTACATTGAGGTTTATTTAAACGGTCTATTTTTCAGGAAATATGTGGTTTGTTCTGTGGTCACGGTGTCCAATAAGAGGTCTAATTGGTACAGCTCGCTATGAGGCCTTTCAGGAACCCTGCGCTGTTTGCATGTCACTACCGAACATCCACGGGAATATTTTAATTATGTTTGACATTGCGATAACCACAGTCGACTCATTGTCCTAAACATTGTCCTACAGCACCACCAGCAGTGGGGGAAACTCCACAGAGCGCCTTCATAAACTTTATTTTGATTCCAATGTGTAATACTTCGGAGTATCATCTGTGTAGCAGCAGTAGTAGTAGTGTCAAGCCACAGACTCAGAAGTGTGGAACTAGAACTATGCAGCCAGGAAAGAGTCGAGTTATTTACTACTGGAGGAGTGAGAATGTGATTTGGTTTGTGGGCTGATTTTAAACCAGTCTCTGTAACCCTAAACGCTGCCACATGTGTTTTAGAGCAGATTCTACGGCCTGAGTGGAATCATGTTTTTCATCACTAGCGGCCTCTAATGTGTTAAACCCCGACTATGTTGTAGATTACGGTAGTGACGCACGGTTGTGTGTAAATCGTGAAAAACTGATGAACCGCGTGAAAGAGCATGTGATGGATATCTGGAGGCATCTGAATGCGTCTTTTTTTTTTTTTTTTTTCCTCCCCCCATCCTGTTGTAATTTATAACAGAACGTCTTGAACCAGGGGGAAAGTGTCGGTTCAAGTCACGCTGGTGCGAACACAACCAAACGTATATTCCACACAGGGAGGTAAAGAAGGTGAAGCCAGTTAAGACCATGTGGCTCTCGCTGATACCCACCTCCTAGAGCGAAGCAGCTGAGAGAACAACCTCCGCTACCAGACCAGCTCAGGTTACATCTCAGCTAACAAGAACCGATATTTAATTCAATTCATTTGTATAGCCCAGAATCAGAAATCGCAGATTTGCCCCAATGAGCTTTACAATTTGTACAAAAGCAACACAACATCCTCTGTTCTTAGACCCTCACATCGTGCAACCTTAAACAGATGATATTAAATTATTAAACAGGTGCTATTTAAGGGAAATGTCATTTTATTCAATGTGAAAACTGAAATCTTAAGGTGAAAATGTGCTGTTTTTGGAACAATTGTTATTCTAGAATGGAAGATAATCTATCTTCAAGTTTTTTGTGTTTAAGACAGTAGAATGAGATAATTCTACTTAACTTTTTATGTTTGAGATTCACAGGGGGTCAAACTTGGGTCCTGGAGGGTCACTGTAGTGTAACACAACTGATAGCGTAATTAGTAGAATCAGGTGTTACTGTCTGGTTGGAACAAAAACCTGGACCCACCCTGGACCCTCCAGGACCGTGATCCAGGTGTTTTTATATATCAATGTCCTAATGTTTTTTGTTTTCCCCGTCCTGCAGCCTACCATCACCCCGTCCCCGCCCCCCGTATCCCAGCCTGCACCAGCGGGTAACCACAGCCCTCACCTCCCGACACAGCCGCCCCCCACGGCGCCGCCGGAGCAGAGCAGGAAAGCCGGGCAGAACTTCAAGTGTCTGTGGCAATCCTGTAAACGGTACATGTCTTTTTCTTTCTTTAATAGTAAAAACCGTCTCCGTCTATCCAGCTTTCGGCTGACTTGCGTATTTTCCTCCAGGTGGTTCGAGACGCCGTCGCAGGTGTTCTACCACGCGGCGACGAAACACGGCGGGAAGGATGTGTACGGGGGTCAGTGTCAGTGGGAGGGATGTGAACCTTTTCCCCGGCAGAGACTGTCCTTCATCACGCATCTACAGGTACGACTCCCTCCACTTCTCCTGTGATTCATGGTAGAATAGCACAAATTAAATATGTGTGGCTTTGGAGCCACATCTGTTCAGCTGGTTTCCGCATGTTTAGATAGCCCTTCACGGATTCTGACTTTGGTTTCCTCCCCTCCCCTCTCCAGTCGTAGTATTAGAAGATACTGCACCGAGCGTATGAATTAACTCAACCGCAAAAACGCTGTCACAACATTTATCTAAAGTCTTTTCCATTCTTTTCCTTTTTTTTTTTTCCCAGGATAAGCACTGTTCTCGAGAGGCTTTGCTGGCCGGACTCAAACTAGAGGAGCAGCAGGCACAAAGTCCCAATCAAACTTCCCAGTACGTACAAACGCCTCTTCTCTGTTATTCTTGATATCCGAGCGCGCTGTGGTTAACTTGGCATAAGCCGTATGAAATGTCACTCACTGGATTTTTTTATTGAGGTGTTGATTGCTGAGGAATTACCGTATTTTCAGGATTATAAGGCGCCACAGTACTAAAAGCCTCAGTCTCAGTCATGTGTCATTACTGTATTTAACACACACATAAGGCACCTAACTATAGGGGAGGGTTTTATATATAGAAATAAGGAGCAAAACTGATTTTGGTTGTGCTTTACGTATTTATTACAAAGTGTGCGTATTTTAAAAATAGAGCGGGGTAATGTTTCTGATTCCAACAGCAGCTAAATCTCCATCAAACATGCCAGCTTCACTTTCCGGCTCCACGGAAATGATGCGTTATAATTTGCTGGAAGTTGCTGCACTACACTAGTCCTGGTCCGGATGGAAAATCTTAAATTCCCTCATGACTGCTCTATTTCCGTTTTCCTCCACGTAGCTGATTTCCTTCAGTTTAAACTGTGCTTTATCAGCGTGTCTCTTTACCATTTTCAGGGTTGTTAAAACAACGATGTTCTGCATAACGCACATCCCTGTTATTTTACATACGATTCACGCCCACACTTCCCCCTACATACATACATAGGGCGCTGCACATTTTGAAAACAAATAAGACTTTTATGTGCACCTTATACTTGTGAAAATACGGTAAGAATCCCTCCTCGCTCTAACAGACTACAGCTCATTTTCTGGAGTCTAGACCGGTCGATTTCATTCACGTCTGGACGGCATTTTTAAAACCAAAAACGTGGCAGGGAGGGAAATGATGAATTTTTTAACAGGCCGCATTAAGGCGTGATGTTTATGCATGGTTGTGTTTTGTGCAGGACTCCGCCGGCGGCGGGCGGCACCCCGGCACCACGAGCACCGAAAGCAATCGTCAATCATCCGAGCGCAGCTCTCATGGCCCTACGCAGGGGCTCTCGAAACCTGGTCTTCAGGGACTTCACAGTGAGTAAAGCCCACTCCTCCCTGTGTCTTATTTTTATAGAACCTAAAACACACACACATTGGTATGAGTGCTAACTCTGTGCTGGCCCGAGGTGGATTTAAATCAAGCGTGTTGGTTAATTGACACGTCAATTTGGTAATTTGCACATTCGTACATTAGCTTGTAATTTGCACACAAGTGTTGGCAAACTGAGATTTACTCCAACTAATTTACATTGGCTAAAAAAAACAAACTATACTTTTGGGAGGTGTTTGGATGAGGAAGTGTTGTAATAACAGTCTGATTTTATTTGGTTTTTAACACTGGGGGGAGGTAAGACAGTTTCTATTATTTATTTTTGTAATCTTTATTTAGTTAAGGGAGTCTTAATGAGTTTAGGATTTAATTTACAGACCTGAGAGAGAGAAACAATTTAAAAATAAGAGAAATTACAACCACACAGTTGCTTTTGTTTTGTATCGGTGGTAATAACTTTGGAATTATTCAAATGACTTGGTTTTTCATTTTATTTTTATGTTCGCAATCAATGAAACCACCCGTTCGTCTGTGAAACTGAACATTTTTCCTTCTCCGTTCCGTCCTCCAGGATGAGAAAGAGGGACCAGTGACCAAACACATACGACTAACTGCTGCCTTAACGTTAAAGAACATCGCCAAGCACTCGGACTGCGGTCGCATGTGAGTGTCCGACCCGAGTTCACGTCTGGTTCAGTCCTGGCTCCTTTTTTTATGCTGTTTTCTGATCGAATAATAGCAGTGATTTTTCACATTTGGGGAACTGCTGTTCTAATTTATTGATTATGGCACAGTAGCACTAATAACTTGTAGGTGTGTGTCGTGTTTCAAAAACTCAGGGTTGTTAAGTTTTTGGTTTAGTTCTGGCAGATATTCATCATGACTTTCTTCATATTGAGTTTCAGTGCAAAACAACATCCACAAGCATCATAGAAATGTAGAAAACCAATGAAATGAAAACTAAAGTCAAAAATTGATTTTCAATCGTTGTCCCATTTGTTAACAAGCACACTAACAAGCTAAAATTAATACAAATAAACTAAATGTTCTGTGTATTTCTAGCGTGCTCAGACCATTGTATCCTGCACCAGATGTTTCTGTTGATTTTCCCATGTACACGAACCGATCCCTTTAACTCCATAGTAGTGGTGTGGCAGCAAATCTCAGTAATGAATCAATTTAAAATAGAATTTTAACTAAATACCTAGACACTACTTAAGGTGAAATATGTCATATTTTATGGGTTAAAATCTCTTATCCTGTGAAACCGATGATCAATATTTCGGTGAGTGATGTCATTATTAATAAAATAAATTTTAAAAAGTCTTATCAATTAACCCAAACTCCCAGGAGTCAGCTGTTCTGTAATTCAGCTAATTAAGGGCGAGGAGCAAGTGCTAACTTTTTATTTTTCTTTCTTCCTTCTTCCTGTCCCGGGTGTTTCAGGTTGGTAAAGAGGCATGAGACGCACCTCTCCGTGCTCGCGCTAAGTAACATGGAGGTCTCCACCACGCTCGCCAAATGCCTTTACGAACTGACGCGCTCGCTCCAGGCTTAACGCCAAAATGGACAAAACCTCCACCTCCACCTCGTCCCCCCCCCCCCGCCCTCTCCTGAGACGAGAGGAGGGGGGGGGAGCCACCGGTGAGCTGTAGCGGGTCTGCAGGGGAGCAGAGGGCAGGAAACCGGAACGAGGACCCTCCTTCTGCCATGCCTGCCATACCCCCCTTCCCTAAAAAAAAAAAAAAAAAGAAAAAAAAAACCCTCCTCCAACAACCGCCACCCCCCCATCATCATCATCATCCTCAGATCCTTCCTCACCAACCTGTGTTCAAATCCTCCCAAACCCCCCCCCCCCACACACACACACACACCTTCCACACAAACAAACACACACACACAAAAACTGCCACGGGGTCTTCCACCAGCTGCCCACCAGGGGGGGCTCTTTCAGAACTGCTTCCCCGAGGGACTCCACCGACGAAACCCCAAACACGAGCACATTTTCTTTACTTTTTTTTTTATTTTTAAAAAGATAAATTTTCCTTCTTCGTCCCGTGAAACCGATGTGTGCGTTGGAGTGAGTGGCGAGCGACTGAAGAACAGCGTGTGGGCGGGGTCAGGGGTAGGGGGCGGGGCTAACCGTAGGTGGAGGAGGACTCGGCTGGCAACTGGCGCAGAGAAATTTTTTTTTTTCTTTAGAAACTTGGTAGCTTGGTTTTCTTACTTGAGTCAATATATTTTCACTTATTTATTATTGAAATGAATACCATTACAATTAATGAAAAAGAATCTTGTAAATATGTTGTGAATATATATAAAGAAGATCCTCTTTCATGCCGATGCAGCCACTGGAGAACTTGCTCTGTGGAGTAATAGAAGCATTACTTTGGTAGGATTGAATAAAGTAGTATGTTTTTTGTTTGTTCGTTTTTTTTTTTTTTGTTTTGTTTTTTTTTGTTGCTTTTTTTATGATCCCTGGTCACTTGTATCTAATGTGATTCTATACTCAGCAGTGGATGAATGTACTTAAAAACCTGTAAATAATTCTGCAAAGGTACTGATGCTGTAAAGCTTAGGGAGGGGGAAAAACAGTTTTTTGTGGAACTGTGACATTTTTTGTATTATAATACCTTGTAGAACTCATTTTGCTGGCTGAAAGAGTATGGAATAATATATCTCATGTCATTTTGTAGAAGAAAAAAAAATATTGAAGGTATTCTCTCCCTTCCTCTTCCCTCACACACCCTTTTTCCCCCCTTCAACACGCACACACACAAGTAACATATATCCACTGTAAGCGTTTTGTCATTGTACGGGCACAGTGCGCGTACCAAAATTTTTTTGTATTTGTAAATTGGTTTAAATACATGGAGTTTTTATACAGGTTTTCTCCTGTGTTCTTTGCTTTATGTGCAGGTATGATATTTTCTTCACTACTTTTTTCTATCTTAATATAGTGTGGAGTTTTATTGTACTATTTTTTCATTCTTAATACCATGCCACATTCCGGCTCACGTCCTCAGACTGTCCTCTACCGTGTGTTGTGTAACATTTATGACTGCCTGTCGTATTAGCATCTGACCGGGGCGACCCAACCATCCTCATTTCTGCAGTGTCAGTAGGATGTGTGACTATACATAGACCTAACAGTCTGTTAGAGATTGGCTTTATTTACTTTGGTGACTGTTTATAGTTTTTAAATAAAACACTGAACATTTTGCTTTGGTTTTATGCTCGTTTCTTCTTATTTTACTTTTGTTTCCTTTCCTCTCTTTATTTCTGGAGCTGGGTGAAAGTTGTCTAAAATAATAGTTTAAACTGTTAGCTAAAGTTAATCCATAAATTAAGTCTGTTCCAACCTCTTAAAATTAAGATAGGACCCTCATATGTTGTACCAGTTACAGAAAATAGTGAAAAATATCTTAAATCTCTCCCTAACCTAACCACTGAATATAGCCAGAAACTACAGATTTTACCTTTTTATTATTCAGTTGAAATTATTAGATAATTCAAATGCAAAAATCCCCATACAGACCTAATAATAGACAACATATAATTGTATTATAACCGTATCCCCACTTTTAGAACTAATATAAAATGCAAAGTAAAATGTTTGTAGTTAGAATATGTTTTTTATGGTTGGTAATTGGACTTTGAAGCTGCTCTTTTGTCTCGTCTGAACTAACAAGTTCCATTTCGCTGGTGAACTCGTCCCTTTGTTCCGTTAAACCACAGGACACTCGTCGCTGACTCGAACCTCTTTCAACATATTTGACTTGTTAATGACTTTGCAGAGCGCTCCACTTCCCACAGCTGCCTAAATATTTCTTCTAGTCAGTCTTACATTATGTAGTTTATTCTGTCACAACCGTTCTGGCGGAACTGAGGTTAGTTTGTTTGTTGTGTAAGATTTTGTATGTGGAAAAAGACATGCAACCACAAAAGACGTTATTCATGCTATGAGCTGAGTGGTGCGTTTTTCTTCAAGAGGCTTAAAATCCCCCTAAAAGCAGACGTACACTTAATTAAAATTAAAATTACAGTCTCCTAGTATTAAACTCTGCAAAGTGAAGCTCAAACATACAAATGTAGGAACAAGAAATGTGTTCATCTTCTTCTTTAAGGTAAGTAAGACCAAGACCATTCATAATTCTAGAAAGCATAATTTGTACTCTAGCTCCCGGATTTTGTTAGTTTAATTTTTAAAGCATTGATCATAAGTGTTCTGTCCTGCCTCATTGCTAAATGTGATCACCTGAGGGCAGAGAACTATCATTATTACACATTAATTATAATATAAAGTATATACTATTTAATAATTTATCACTGTTAAGTACAAATATTGATGTTCAACCCCATTATCACACAAAAAAATATGACATCCATATGTAATCTTCTTATGTTAACCACTGAGCCAAATCTGCATCTTTAAGGACCTCAGCGTTAACACGTTCATTCTGGTTGTGGACTTCATTCAACAGTTTGTCAGATTTCATTAGAACCTTCCAGGTTAAATACGCAGCTAAAAATCCCAATAAACAGACCTTAACATGTAGCTGAAAACCAGGTGACCCTGTCACACTAACAAATACGTCATAAAACACAGTAACAGCCAGGAGCATGGAGGAAGGCAGCACCACAGCTATGACCATTAACACAATTCAATGTAAAAGTCAGTACTGACCCAGAGTGAAGCTTAAGGACTACAGTGCTGCTTTTAGTTTACCAATAAACACCATTTAAGCAGCTGTTTTCCTTAAGTTTTGATATATATTCTGCAGATGCTACTAGTGTGGTCTGAATGGATGGAAACAAAAGTCTTAGGGAATGCCAGAATTTAACAAAATAAAAAATATACATGTTTAAAACTATACTTAATTCGATATGAGTTAGACATTGGATAAAAATAATGAATTATAACTAGACTGGTTACTTAACATATTTGTGAAGTGAACTTTGAACCTATTCATGTGTACAGTGAACTTTCCTCAACACCCACCATGTCTGTCATGTCAACAGCTGCCTGCAGTTCCCGGCGGCTCCGGCGGGGGGCGCCAGTCGCACCAGCCGCCAGCCAGACTGCGAGACATGTGGCTGAGACTTTCTCAAAGCTCCGCTCCGCTTCCAGCCACAAACAACAAGCACCGGAGAGCGTAGATTCGCCAGCATTTCGCAGTAGCAAGACCTCGAACGCTAAAAAGAACAAAAAACGTTCGGCGGGCTGCAAGAAAAAGGAAAAATAAAAACAGAGCAGCCACAGCGGCACTTTAACGGGTGAGTAAGCGACAGTTTGCTGCTCGCTAACCGGAGCTAACATGCTAAAAAAAGCGGCTAACGCGACGTAAGCAGGTGTTGTTCCGAAGCTAGTTTAGCTCGGGGCTAACTTCGGTGCTAGCTAGCTAACTTGTGACCTTCAGTGCACTCCCCCAGCCGCTAATATTAGACGCTGTTTAGCCGCCGTGCTAACAGCATTAACAACCGACGGTTAGCTCCCCGTTAGCCGTGTTTTTAGCTTGCGCTAGTTAGCCGCCTGGCTAGCCGACAGCAGCGTCGTGTTGGCACTGGCTGATGAAGTTGCTGCCTCGGGCCGAGCTGCTGCTAAACACGTCGGTTTATTTACCTCTTAGCGGTGGTAATAAAACACAAACAAAAGTCAGCTCTAATGGATTTATGTATCTCTACCGGTACAATGACGGTTTATTTAATATAAGTCAGCTTTTATGTGTTTATTTTGCCTCTAAACGGAGCGATGACGGTGTTGAATATAAGTCGGTGCTTTAATTAGCCGGTGGTGTCGGTAAACGGTGTTTGTGAGTTGACAGTTTGGACTCGGGATTAATGGCTTCTGTGTTGGTGTTTATTTTATTTAGCTCCTAGTTTGTTTGTTTGTTTTTTAACTTTAATTTGGCTATAATTAAAAGCTGGTACCGGATCAGCTGCCGTGACATCCAGGAACCAACTCCGGGCACAGGCGGCTCTCTCCTGCCCGCTGTCAGAGCACCTTTGACGGCTTCAAACTCCACTTCGAGTGGGGGATTATAAACCGAGCTGGAAGTAACTAAGTACACTTTAAATGTACTTGTACTTGAGTATTTCCAGTATGCTATTTTTTTTTGTTTTTACACTTATCCGAGAGTTACAAGAGTTTATAAGAGGCTTCAAATCTATATATACTTCATTAAACTAACTTTATTGTTATTCAGAAATTGTTGAAGTTATAATCTCAAAGATTTTCAATTTAAATAAATTCCAGAAATGCACATGATTTATATAAAATACTCAAATTTGAATGATAATTTGTGTTTTGATATGTTTGTTTTTTTCCACAAATCATGCTTGTAGTTATGGCCTTTTTTAATTTTAATGAGCTCAGAAATTTCCACCTTAAGTGGATAGTGTTGAACTCTGCAAAGTCAAATTTTGTAGCTTTAGTTTCTTTTGAGAAGCATGTCCTCTCACATTGCTTTCATTTTAATAAATGTTCAAATCATCCAATATTTAGACAATAATTAATATATTATTGAATAACTGATTTGTGAATCAGAATTTAGTTTGTTCTTTTCTCTCCCATTCATCACCTCGTGACCCCTGACATTTATCCAGCGACCTTTTGGAGAGGTCCCGACCCCAAGTTTAGGAACCACCAGAATAAACCAGTTAACTGTATATAAAGTAGTTGAAACTATCTCCACCTTCAGCTTCTATAACATGCTTTAAACCAATACTTCACTGCAATACTTAAACTACATCAACTCATAATAGTCATACATGTTTCTGCTGAGACTTTTACTTACCTAAGAATATTCATGCAGGACTGAGTACTTCTCCCATTACTCATAATAGACAGAGTAGTTTAAAGTTCACCCGATGTCTTGTCTTATGAACCCTTAATCTATATAAACTGACTTTTAACACCACGGTTTGTCACCTTCGCCAGAAGAAGTAATTGAAAGGTTTCCATCGCATATAATATAATTTCACTTTCATTTCTCAGCTGAACCTCAGAATCGCGGCTTATTAAAACTGCAGAACAGAAACGCAGAAAGTAAAATTTGAGGTGATTCAGAAACGGGCAGGCAACTTTCAATATCAATGTGCATCACAAAATGTCTTCAGAAACATTAATATTAGACTTTTTCAATTAACTACTGCTCTCAAATATTGCTAAATCATCTTCATCCTTAGTCTCATATCTAAAGAGATTTTATTGCAATTTTTTTATAGTAGAGAGAAAAATACTTTTCTTGACGTTTTGAAATCCTGAACAATAAATATTTATGTATAACAAGTACCACAAATCACCTTATTATAATTTGTGTTTGAAGGTGTTATGTTGCATTTTCTAAATCCTGCACTATATATAGTTTCATATATGTATGTGTATATATATATATATATATATATCTCACATAATCCTTCCTGTAATCCAAAAAAGAACAATTAGAGCCTCACTTTCCACAGTCAACATTTCCAAATTTGTCCTTTATATATTGTAAAAAATATTAATAAAATATCAACATTCTTGTAGTTAGATCTTTATGTTGATTAATAAACTGTCCCTTCACCACAAAATCACTGTTCACACTATTATTTTATCGTCTTCCTGATTTATTGTGAGGTATAAGCACAGAGATTTATTTGTGTAAATTACAAATGGAACGATAACTTTACTTTAAAGTCGGCCATTGACGTGAGAGAGAGGAAGTCATGAATGAGCTACAACAGAACAGATTTCCATGCTGCATGACTGGATGGGGATTTTTTTTCCTAAGCTTATCTGCCCAGGCAAGAATCGAGTTCTCAGGGGAAGGAGGAAAAAAAAGCCGAAATGCTGAAAAAGCTTTAATTAACGGACGTGAACGTTGTCAAAGCGACAAACATTACGGCGGCGATAATGGCCGTGAAATACCGTCTGTTGGCAGCTGCGCTGCATAAATACGCTTCGGTCTTACAGCGTGAATAAATCTCCCTCCTGCTCCGCGCTTATTGCACCTTTTCCAGCGTTCTCTCTGTCCAAGAGAAAACTTGAGCTCGTGTTATTTCAGTCGGCTCCAGTGATCGAATCAGAAGCTAGTTCTGATATGTGGGAATGCTGCGTTATGGAGACTGGACACCGGAGCTGGGAAACACGATCAATAACGTGACATAAGACCAGATCATCTGATATTCTGGCTATCACACTGTTATGCTGTTGCTTCTTTTGTGTTGAAATATACTGCATTTGTGTTGTTTTAGTGGACTCCTGCTTTCACAAATGTACTTAAGCACCATTTTGAGGTTCTTTACTCCACATGATTCTTCATCATTCTTTGGTTATCTGAACATTTCTCTTTTCAGATGAATATTTTAATTGAATAAGTTATTCCATTATTCATATCCTATTAAATTGTCTCTCTTTTCAGTCAGTGCAAAAAATTATAATGCAGTGCTTTTATTATTAATACACCCAAATGATCTAATATTGGCTCCACAGCGATTTAAAAACTTAAAACTTTTAAATTATTAAAATATTCACACATTTATTAAGTCATTAAAACAAGTACTATAATATACTTCATGACAACACAATCTGTATGAGAACTTACCTACTTTTATTAAAATAACATTTTTCAATTCAAGTCTCTTACTTTTTGAGGAGAGTGTGTCATATATATTTATATATATGATTATTCTTCTAGTATTCTTTCAGTTTCTTTCGACAATGCTAATCTAAGTAAAATAAACATTTTTAGGCCCATTTGACCTGCAGAGAAAGTTAAAGTAGAGCACTGCGCACATATTAATAAAATACAAATATTTATTTACAGATAATAGCTCGATTTCAGAATTAAATAAGAAAATTAATCACCGACTGTTTCGATCATTTATTCGGTTTGAGTCATTATTACACAAGACAAGACAATGTCTAAAGTCTTCTTCTGGTTCCAGCTCATTAAATCTGATTATTTTTCCTTAACTTTATTATGATTTTTTTTGTGTCTGGACAAAATTAATAATTTTAGGTTGCATCTTCAGCTTTGGGAAAGGGTTGATGAACATTTTAAGCCATTTTATAAACCAATTGAGTTTTAAGTCGGAGCCCAAATCCTTTTTTAACACATAAACATGATCTGGTGAGTATGGTCGTCTGTATTTGGCCTCTCAGGAGAGGACGTCCTTTTCTCTGCCTTGGCTACGGTTGAATTCCTCCACCGGTGTTTTTTTGTGCAGATAAAGATCACGTCTTCGGCTGCAGGTCGTGTTCTCGATGCGAGCCAAAAAATACCGACTCATGCTGATCGGAGGAGATTTGCATCACGAGCGGAGTTTCGAGTGCAGGAAGTTTTGAAATAAAAAGGAAAAACTTTATTCGGAAGACAAGTTGGGACTTTGTGAAAATAGAAAGAATGCTAAAGTTGCACATGACTGCACAAAATGCATTTTTACAACAGGAACTCTTTCAACTTCCCTAGCCTTGCGAACGTCTAAATTATAACACAACAAAAATCCTAAGAAATCTTAACCAACCAAGTGGTGGAAAAATATTCAGTGATGCCTCAATTTCCCATGTTGCACGTTAAAAAGAATTGATTTATGCACGTGCTTGTGTCTGATGTCCGCCCAAAGAATTCAGCACTGTCCACACAATCAAACCAGAAACTGTGTTTTAGATTAGACATGGACGTGGATGCAGTAAATCCTTAACCCTTACACCACATGGAGGAGCTGGTCAGACTCTGGTGATAATCATTGCATCTCACATGGTCTAAAACATTCTCTGGGCAATGAATTTATTACCTTTTTACTATTTTTCTACTTGGGGATGCTTGTGATTCATGATGTATAGGTTTGAATTCTTTGGGTTATTTGTGGAACCTCTGAAAGATCAATGATTTAATTTTTAATGTGTTGTTAGATATGTGCTTTTAATACAGCGTGTGGATATTTAGTTTGACTCTGGCACTATAATCCAGGGATTTCTCTACAAAATGTAGTTTTTGATATCAGATCTTACTTTCATACTCTTTAGGAAAATGGGAATTTTAGTGTTACTACTCCCAAGCCTGCAGATGTATGTGTGTGACCTTCAAAAAACCAGGTATGCACAAAGCTTTGCAGCATTCAGCCCTGCTATTATCTGCCATCAATTTAGCCTACTTTATAGTCGGCTATAACCACGGGTGTGAAGTCGTCAGTGCAGATTGATGGAGAAAGGGTGCAGCTACTGTTCCATCATCTCACAGTTGCTGCAAAATCTTCACGTTTTGGCTGATGGGTGATGGTCACAGATTGTACCATGATCACCGCTGTGAATCCACAGCTGCAGAATCTGTTGACAGGAGGTTCCACATCTGATGAATCCAGGAGTCATACGGGCCATATTCTAGACTGAATCTATACATTAACATCCCAGAAAAGTTTCTGATGAACGAAGGCTGAATCCTCGTCTTATTCCTGCACGAGCGCCTGTCCCTGAAGAATCTCCTGTCGCCATGAAAGCTACAGCATGAAATAAATGGCAGGGATTAATCTACTTGAATGAAGGACGAAACAGGAAAAACACTCATGACATTTTTCTTTTTTTTA
This sequence comes from Eupleurogrammus muticus, assembly GCA_036785175.1. Taxonomy (NCBI): domain Eukaryota; kingdom Metazoa; phylum Chordata; class Actinopteri; order Scombriformes; family Trichiuridae; genus Eupleurogrammus; species Eupleurogrammus muticus. The sequence goes on along the minus strand of JAYKQN010000022.1, from coordinate 16,835,089 downwards.
GAATGATGTTCCTGCTGTAATTCACCTAATAAACCGTCCTAACATCTGGTCTCTGTGTTGTAGTGGTGATCAGGACAGCCCGGGCCTGGACATGACTGGAGCTGGAAGTGGTGAGACTTTTGTTTTTTCTACACAAAAACCAACAAATCTAATACACATTTGCAGCTTCTTATAGAATAATCCCACAAATATAAATATTATAAAGCACCCACAACCATTATAATTAAAATCTTTAACATATACAAGTTGAAAAATCTAAATGGACAATAAAATGTTCACTTAATTATCCGATGCATTGCATTTATAGCTTCTTATTTCCAAAACCCATCCCTAGAAGGGCCTTTAAATGCTGTTGAAAATAACTATTAAAGTTTTGCAAATGAATAATGACACCAGCTGAACATAAAGGATATCAGCGAATTTCTCTGTAATGTAATATAAGACAAAAAAATATAATTTGTTATATTTACTTTACTTTAAATCAGTGGTTCTCAAAGTGGGGTCTGGGGACCCCAGAAAAAAAAAGAATAATTTATTTTCATTATAATTACACAATAAGTAGGACCATTTCTAAACAGGACTGCCCTAATTTAAATTAAATAAACTATTTTATTTATTAGTATTTATTTCCTATTTATTTATTTATTTTCCTTTTGTGCATGACGTTAAATTTCAAATTGTATTTTCCATTAATTAAATTTCAAGGAAAATTCATGGGGTGAGTAAATGAATAAATAAATTTAAAAATAAAAAAAATGGAAAATCAAATATATATGAAGATAATACACAAATGAATTACTTTGAGTAATTAATTAATTGGAAAATTAAATCAAAATGAACATTTATGGCTATATTTATGTACTGAGTCAGTATTATTCCTCCATAATTTCTTTTATAAAATATATTGAAGCACGAATCCTAGTTTTCGTGAATTTAAGGGTCCTTGATGTTGAAAAAGTGTGAGAACCGCTGCTTTAAATGACCCGTTTGTGCTGTTAGAATAGTGTGATAATTACATTAAAAGCTGCATTAATTCTTACTATGTTTGTGGTTTATTACATTTTTGGTGTGGTTGATCTAATTGTAAATCCTGACATCTCTAATTCTTACCGGCCAGATCGTAGAGTATAAATTAAAACCTGTGTTTCTCGTCCTGAAGGTGGCCAGACCCCCCCTGACGGGACGGACGCTGAGGATGCTGAGAAGTGTCCTATCTGCCTGGGCGTCCTGGCCGGCGGCGAGCTGGCCGTCCCCGACAGCTGCTGCCACGTCTTCTGCCTCCGATGCCTCCTCACGTGGGCCGAGGTGACACCGTCCATCCCGATTTTTTCGTTTTTAAACCGCCCTGAGCCGATAAACCTTATCAAATTAGATGATTTTTATGCCCTAGAACACCATTAATGTCAATTTTTGCTTGTTTTCCTTTTACTTGAAAGTTGCAGATGGTCCCTTCGTGCCCGGTGGACAGGAGGCCTTTCAGTAATATTTACAGATGGGACGGGAATCTCAGCTGTGTGCAGGTCAGTTTTCTTTCTAAAACTGTGTCCTCATCTTCTTCTTCCTTCTCTTTGCCACCTGCTGCTGTTCATTTATCGATCCCTGAAATATTGGCGATCGATATTCAGGGAGACATCTCAACTAAAGAACTTGAAAAGGCACTGATAAAATAAACAAGACTGGAACAAGACTATGTAAGTTAATGTGTGTGCCTCGCTATCCCTGTTTATTAGAGGATTTTTATTTAATCAATCCAGTTGTTTTTTTTTTAAATACTTTAACAGCAGTTTCACACTTAAATGCTCATGCATTCAGCTGTGTGTGTAAATCAAGATCATAATAAACAAAAAGCAGCAAATGCTCACAATTAAGCAGTGAAATCTAATCGGGCTGCCACTGTTAAAATCATAGTTCTACCATCACATGGTATAAACTGGACCTGCAACAATTAATCAATTAGTCACTAACTATCACTTTAATTGGCAAGTATTTTTGATCATTTAATACTTGATTTGAGTGTTGTTGTTTTTTTTAAGATGAAAAATTTCCATCAGTATGTGAGAAGGTGATGGCCCCTCCCCTTCTCACCTGTTTATAAGGGGGGAACTGACTAGCAGAGAGAGAGTTCCCCCCGGACATGTTGCGTGCGGGACAGGTGACGCGACGCGTGGGTCAACTATTAAAATAGTTGCAGTGATAGCCCAAGTATGTGAGGAATATTCAGCATTTATGACTGGTTCCTATTATTCATTAATCAGAATGGCCAGGTTTCAGATTGATCCTCCATCAGTTGATCAATCGCTTCTGTCCGTCCTTGACATGAAAGTCTGTTTGTGCTGTGTCTCAGCCGCTTTCACAGGAGTCAGTAAAACACACAAACCCTCGTCCAGCCTCAAGGTCACCGGAGGCTTTGGTCGTTCAACCCGATCCCAGCGTTTCTTGGCATTGACGGAGCAAACTACAGCTTTAATGTGAAAATCCGCTGCAACTAATCGTGCTTTTTCCGTGTCCCCGTTGTTTGAAGGTTCCCGTCAGACGGCGAGAGACTGAACCTGAAACCGAGAGTTGCTGCTGTAGAAACCCTGAACAAAAACTCTGTCTCAAGTGAGTGTCACGAATCAGAAGAAGAAAGAAGAAAAACTGATAAACCGCTTGATAAAACTAATCTGCGTGTTCTTGTCTTCTCCAGAAGAAAACCTGTGAGGAGGCCGAGGCGGAAAAAGGTGGAGACGGCGGCCGACTCCAAAACAAAAGGGCTTGTGAGAAAATGTAAGTGGAAAAAAATTATTTTGATATAAATATTGAAAATAATTAGTTGCAGCAATGTCTTTAAACTTCACAAAAGCATCATTGAACAACCAAATATTGAGCTTATTGGAGAATATCTGCAGGAAGGAAGAGGATGTGGTTGCTTCCTTGGTTGATTTTGTTGAAAAAAAAAATATAGAAAAATCATATGTATTTAGAATTTTAGGAGAAAACGTCCAGTTATTTGTACTCTGGTACAGACAGACGTCAACATAGTCTGAAGAGTTTGTGACAAACACAACACTGATATCTAATAGATCACATATGTCAAAGTCAAGGCCCGCGAGAGGGTTTTTTCTGCCCCCAGGATTATATACATTTATTTTTAGAACTGGTCCTCAGGCAACTGCACGCCAGCAGCATCCAGGTACTTTACGCGCACTGACGCACTACATTTCCCACAATTCAACGGTGGCGCTCCGAGCAGGAGGCCACTTCCTTTCATTATTCATCAGCGGGCATTAGCGTCACTTCAAAAGTTTCAGATAGCCTACCCTTAAAAAATGGCAAAACGGAAGGTGGACACTGAGAACCAGACTTTTAAAACAGGGTGGGAATCGGAGTACATGTTCACGGAGGTAGCTGGAGAACCTCTGTGACTTTGTGTGGTGATAAAAGAGAATCTGAGACAAGACAGAAGAGATCGCTGAATTAGCCAAAAGAGACACCACCAAGTATCAGCCACAGCTTAAAAAAAAACATGACTGTGCAACGTATTCAGAGTTTTTACTCAGTTAAAGTTTAGAAGTGAACTACTTGTTTTCACACCACATGTGACTTTTCCTTTTCCTCATGTTTATAGCTTTTTGCACTTTATTATTGTATTTCAATCCAATTTGTTTTGAAAATATTACAATTGAGTAAATTATAGAAAATTGCTGATATTCTGTATTTATTTGAAGTAAATTTAGGCCATTTTTGCTATTTCCCTGAGAAGTAATACTGATGCTGCCTTGAATAATACGCTTCATTCATTTAATGTTCATGTTTTGGGGATTTTTACACAAAGCTTTTGTCTCTGTTGAAAATTTAAATTTACTAACAGAGCCATAAGAAATTATTTATTTGATCATATAGTAATTATTAATATGTTCTAGGTATTATTTTTAGGGTTTCAGTCTGTTTAATGGGGATCACTAGACTATATGCGTCATTTTATTATTTTTTTTTTCAATAAACGTTCGATCAGTCCGGCCCTTGGCTTGTTCCTAAATTTTTCATTTGGCCCCCATGTCCATTCCACTTTGACCCCCTGTAATAGATGATAAATGTCCTTCCAGGTAACAATGATGACCCCTCTTCACTGAGCAGAAAAAAGGTGTGTTCTTGTTTTTTTTTTTTTTTTTTTTTTCTCTTCATTCATTTTTCACTGCCACATGTTTTCAGCTCTAAAATCTCATAGCTGTTTGCCGTGTTTATCCAGGTGAGAGGAACAGGATGCTGTTGGTCACCATCATGTGTCTCGTTAACGACGACGTCCACACAGGACATGTAAGTTAATTGATTATGACAATTACAGTAGCACGCTGTTCACAGAAAACTATTATTATTATTATTATAAACGTTCATGACCAGATTAGTTTAATAGAAAACACAGCAAAAGCACACATCACACAAAAAGAGAAGGGGGAGGCTGGAAATGTTTTAAATGGATAATGCAGGAACCCTGCAGAGGGAATACAGCAGTTTCCACTATATCAGGTTGGACTGTTCCTTTTAGTGACGCCCCCTGCTGGCCAACATGGTCATCACCTACAAGTCTGTCAGCAATTTAGAAATTTCACACGTCACATTTAATTTTTCTTTCACCGGCCCCTTTAACAGCTGCACGTTTCCCTCCACAGTGAGTTGCATTCGCAGCAAAAGGATGCGACACATGATTCTAACTAACTGGTGTGTTTTATATTTTCCAGCTGAAATGTCCCATTTTTAACGTGCTGTAACTCGCCTCATGTTCATCCTCGTGCAGGGCAGAGCCCGTGTGGGTGACGGAGGACGTGGCGTGCGACGCCGGCTTCGAACAGTGCAAACCCCGGGTGCGAGGCTACCCCTGGATTTCTCCTGCTGCTCCCATCACTGCGAACGACACCTCGAGGTAACGGAACACGAACCGAACATGAGCACGACCTCCTGTTTTAACTGTGAAATCTGCATTATTAAAGACAAAATCACAGATGTGAAATACGTTAATGTGCAATATAGTCAACAGATGTGATTACAGAAAGTCATAAAACTGTTTCTGCAGAATCAGTATGTTGCACAAATGCATCGGGGAAATACTTAAAAACCTTCTACAGTAGTTTGTAGTGAAGTCAGTTTTGTGATTCAGGTCTTAGATGCTTGTTTTTGTGCTGTTCTGTGCATGGTGATCATCATCCTTCCATTTAATACGCTGCACTCACCTGTCATGATAAATTGTCACGGTGATCAAAAGCAATGTAAAATATTGATTTAAGGAGTGTTGGTAGATGGTTTTTTTTTTATTTATTTTATTTTTTATTTTACAGGCAGAGTTTCCATCCCACTAATTGGAACCACAGCCCATATCCATTAGGACTCTATTCATCTCCATTTACCTCCAGTTCACTGTTTGGCCCTGGTCATTTCGGTAAGTTGAGCCCTCTCTGTTATCACTGTGTTAGCGGGACATTTAGATTCATGTTTCACACAAGTTGAATATATGCATTGATAGCATATTGATAGCAAATCAACATCAGCTCTGCAGCTGGATGTTAAAATTAACATTACAAAACACAGTTTTTCCTGTTTAACACTCACAACCGACTAGATTCAGATTCACTTTATTAATTGTGATGCAGCAGGTCAACATGAATTCAATGGACAATTAGACATAGAAACATACAGTTATACATGTTGACTGTTGTAAAGTGTAAAACCAATGTGTATGAAAGCACCTAAACCGTATGTATGTTATTAGTAATAGCAGTATATTAGTCAAAATCTCAAATGACATATCTCGCGTCGTTTTTGAACGTGTTCCGCCCTGTTCGTCTTATTTTCCGTCCTGTGCAGTGTTCCAGGGAGTCGTCTGTGCCATCACGTGTCCAAAAGGAGGCGAGAAGCGAGGCGGCCGGGCCTCGACCTCCAAAGCTCCCACCAAAGAATCCGAGTCCCGACCGGCCCGACGGTCCGGACGCAACAGCAAAGCCCCGGAGGAGACGCCGGCGTCAGACCCGCCTTCGCCGCCGCCGTCCAGCTCCGGGGACTCGGACTCGTCCACGGGTCGGTCCGCCAGGCCGGGCCGGGCCGCTCAGGTCCCGGCCAAGAGGAAGGGCAAGCAGGTCACCAACCGGAAGGCCAGCGGGAAGAGGAAAGCCCCGGTGAGGAAGAAACGCACCCCAGAAGTCGTCAGCAGCCCGGCGGCGAGCGAGGAGGAAGAGGGAGGAGCCAACACTGAGAAGGAGGATGAGGAGGAGGAAGAGGAGGAGGAGGAAGAGGAGGAGAAACCTGAAGCTGAGCAGGAGGTGAACAACTCAAAGTCTGACGCTGAGGGAGACCACGACGCAGACCAGCAACGAGCAGACGGCCTGAGCAACGACGCGAGCCCGGACAGCGACGAGGAGCCGGAACACAAACCGGAGGAGGGCGGCGACGCGTCCTGTCCCTCAGACTCCGCCCCCAACAGCCCCGCCTCCTCCGAGGGAGACCAGAGCACAAGAGAAGAAGAGGAGGAGGAGCAGGAGCAGCATCAGGAAGAGGAGGAGGAGGAGCCTGTCAGCCCTGCGTCCTCCATGGATAAAGAGTCAGAGAAGAGGTCGCTGTCTCCGTCTCCGTCTCGGCTGGACGACGCCGCGTCGCCGCACAGTGACGAGCAGAACGAGCCAGATGACGAAATGGAGGTTTGTGCGGCGCCGGAAGAGGGAAACACTGAGGAGTCTCTGGAGGATGTCGTGAGGGTGGAATCCTCCTCCTCGCCGCCGCCCGGTTCTCCTCCTGCTGGACGAGGAGAAACGGAAGCTTCAGAGGAGGAGAAGGCGGAGGAGGACGTCAGTCCATCCAAGGACGACACCAACGTCGTCCCCATGGACTGCAGCTCGCCCGCCAGTGAGCGTGGCGGCGATGACGACCCTGTCGCCGTGGAAACGTCGGAGGAGCCCGCCCCCACGGTCGCCACGGAACCCGCCCCTCCTCCTCCTGCTGCTGCTGCTGCGAGCCAAGTCGCCAAAGATGAGACGGCCAAGGAACGGGAGAGAGAACCCAGTCAGGAGAGGAAAAACGGGCGTCAGCGGCGTTCCCGCTTCCACTCCCCGACCTCCACCTGGTCCCCGAAGCGGGAGTCCAGACGGGACCCATCCAGGCGCTCGCGGTCGCGGTCCAGGGAGCGGGACGCCAGCCCCCCCTCCAGCCGCTCGTCCCGCGCCCGCAGCAGAGACCGGGACCGGGACGGAGACAGAGACCATTCTAGGAGGGACCGCAGCCGCGACAGGAGGAGGCGGCGGTCCAGGAGCCGTTCCAAGTCCAGGTCCAGATCCCGGTCCAGGTCCAGGTCCAGGTCTCGATCCAGAACGAGATCCTACAGGCGGCCCAGCCCCGAGCGGCCGGCCTCCAGGGAGCCGTCTCCTCAGAGGAAGGAGCGGAGAGGCGGCTGGAAGTCCGGGCAGGGCGGCGGTTCCGGCGGCGAGGGGCGGAGGTATCAGGGGGGTGGGGGCCGCTTCGAGAACGGCGTCCCCGCGGAAACCTCCCCGGAGCGCCAGGGCTGGTCGGAAAACCCCGACTGGGTCACGGAAAAGACTCGTAGCGATGGCGAGGCCAGGAGCCGCGACGGCGGCTTCGGCGGCAGCGCTCGCTGGGACAGGGGGGGCCGCGGGGGCCGTGGGGGGTATGAACGCGGCCGGGGGGCGGGGCGTGGCGGAGGAAGCCGTAGCTTCTACAACCAGCAGGACGACGCCTCCGACGGCCGCTGGCAGCCCAGGAACAACTTCTCAGGTACAGGCAACAATTCAGGGAACGACGCGTACAGCCGCTTCAACGAGAACCGCGGCGGCGGTCGGAGGAAAGAACCGGACGGCGGCGACATGCTGGACCGGTCGGGCTGGTCGTCGGCGTCCAGCTGGGCCGTGAGGAGGACGCTGCCCGCAGACGTTCAGGATTACTACTCCAAGAGGGAGCGGGGAGGACCAGGAGGCTGGAACCGACCGGAGGAGGAGCAGCAGGCGGCGGCAGGTCATGACCCCACATATGACCCCACATATGACCCCACATATGACCCCACATATGACCCCTACACCACGACCCCACATATGACCCCTACACCACGACCCCACAAATGACCCCACATATGACCCCACATATGACCCCTACACCACGACCCCACATATGACCCCTACATATGACCCCTACACCACGACCCCACATATGACCCCTACATATGACCCCTACACCACGACCCCACATATGACCCCTACACCACGACCCCACATATGACCCCTACACCATGACCCCTACACCACGACCCCATATATGACCCCTACACCACGACCCCACATATGACCCCTACACCACGACCCCACATATGACCCCTACACCATGACCCCACATATGACCCCTACATATGACCCCTACACCACGACCCTACATATGACCCCTACACCACGACCCCACACATGACCCCCACATATGACCCCTACACCACGACCCCACATATGACCCCTACACCACGACCCCACACATGACCCCCACATATGACCCCTACACCACGACCCCACATATGACCCCTACACCACGACCCCACATATGACCCCCACTCCACTATCTGCTGCTTTCTGTCTTTTTATTGATATTCAATGAGAATTTCTACATTTTCCTCAGATTGTCTATTAGAGATAAAAGCAGATCTTTATTCTGGTTCAATATTAAACAAAAAGCAGAAGCAGTGACGCATTATAAAACATGTATTTGTCTTCTCTAAGCGTTATTTACTCAGATTTTTATCATCATATTCTTGTTAATTGTTATTTACCAGCAGCTTCTTTAACAACACAAGGACCTGTATACACAACACAAATGAGAAAAGGAGCAGAGGATCACATAAAAACCTCATAATAATACTATTTATATATAATTCTACTTCTTCTAATGACACCAGAAGGGTAATACAACAAACAGCAACAGCTCACACCGACAATAATAAAGAAATGATTGATTGACGCTGTGTTAACATGATTTAAACGTGTTCATGTTAAGTTCCTGAAGTTTATTGGTGTTTGCTGCTGTCAAAGCCTGAAGTGCTCAGGGACTCCTTTTCCATAAGTCTGCGTGGCACGCAGGCTTTGCTGAGGGGTATTTACCCACAATTCACAGCGCCGTGACGTACACAGCAGAGTTTACAAAAGAAGCCGGAGAGCAAAAGCGAACTAACGAAGGAGCTTGATGTAAAAATCTATAGCCACAACTCTAATGCAAGAAATAAAACTAAAGTCAAGAATTGATTTCCTTACAACTGAACTGAAAGAACATCTGTGTCTTAAAGTCAAGCAAAAAAAAACGTCTTAAAGTTGTAAAAGTCAAACAATAGTTGAAGAAAACAAAACCTTTGTAGGAAAATAGCAGCTTTGGCAAGATGTTGAATGGTGGTTCTTCCAGTTTGTCTTTGATTATTCAACTAATTAACAATAATTTAAGGGCTTATTAATTTAATTACAGATTTTTCTAAAAATCAGTTTTTTCTCCTCCTCTTCCAGACCCCCCTAAGAGCGAGCCCCCTCCCCTCGCCGTGCCGGGCAACGCCCCGGTGCCCGTGATGAACGTGCTGCCCCCCCACCCCCCGCAGCTGAACGTGCTCCACCACCACTACCCCCTGCAGGGCCCCCGCGGCGCCCTGCCGGTCAGCCTGCAGCCGGCGGCGCCGTACGCCATGCCCCCTCAGGTCCCCGTGCACCTCCACCCCGCCGTGCCGCTGCTCCAGGTGCCCGCCGTGGGCGCCCAGGGCCTCCCCCCGCCCCCGCCACCACCACCCCCCATGCAGCAGGGCAGCCTCACAGCGGGGGCTCAGCCCGACGGCCACGCCGCTCAGGTACGGTGGCGCCGCCGCTCGGTCCTCGCCGCGGTTCCTCCTGCCCTCCGGGATTTATCACCATCCGTTCCTCTTCTTCTTCTGTAGATGGCGAGCGCCATGGCGGGCTACGGGAAACCGGCGCTGCTCCCCACCCCGACCAAAGCGGGCGTCGCCGCGGCGACCCACGGCCTGCAGGCCGCCAGCCAGGCGCTGCCCTCCTCCACCACGCAGCCCGCCCAGTACAACAGGGCTCAGGCTGCCGACAGCTCCAAGAAGGAGAAGGTGAATTCACTCGCTTTCTACTTCCTGCTCCTTACATCACAAACTCCTTCTTTGACTTGATCCGATTTCCTTTTCTCTTTTTTTTTCCCGCTAGAAACAACAAATCCAGGAGAAAGCTGTAAATGAAGTGAAGAACGCCATCAAACCCTATTACCAAAAGAAGGAAATCACAAAGGAGGAGTACAAGGAGATTGTCCGCAAAGCTGTAGAGAAGGTGAACGATGAAGTTTGACCTTCATCCACCAATTTGTAACATCAATGCAGTAGATTCAGCTTGGAGCTGAGAACTATTACAAGCATGATATTAACTGTTCAATAAGAGACTGGTGGTGAATTTCTTTTTGAAGCCAGACAAGCAGGAAGAAGTAAGCAGGGAGACCTGCTGCCTATGTAGACAGAAACAGAAAGTACAAACTACAAAAACATCAATATTGGCATAATACACAATGCATTTATTCAGCATGAATATCTCGGTTAAACAGATTTGTTGTTGCCAAGAGTTAAAGATAATTTTAGCAAATTTAGCACTTTACGTTGCTTCTGCTCCCCGTTTCTTCGATTCTTGGGACCCAAAGTTTTCTCAAATAAGACAAATTATTCGACACTTCTTAGTGTTTCCCACAGACAAAGCAGCATTTTGTGGTGAAACTCTGTCTACCTTCCGCCAGTTTTTGAGCAAATAAATCGGTTCAGCGTCATTCTACGAGTTTAGAGATTGTAAAAATAGCATCAAAATTCTACTAATCGCTCAGTCTTAAAGGAATTATGAAATATTTAAAAACCTATTTATGAATATTTAATCCCTGCAGGGTCGGTTCCACTGAGACGCTGCTAAATTCTTGTGTTCTTAATTTTACAAAAAGCATCTCATTGACCATAGATTGTGCTTCAGTTTATTCTGCGATGAAAGATAGCAGCTGCACCTTTTACATTTATGAATATGATGAATTAAAAGTTAAACGAAGTCTGAATCTGTGTTCTAAAAAATCCCAATATTTCCTCATGTCAGTTTTCTTATTACGAGTATTTATTTTATTCCCAGTGTGTTTTAACCCCCCCTCTCTTTTCTCTCACTGCGTTTTGCAGGTGTGTCACAGCAAGAGTGGTGAGGTGAACTCCAGTAAAGTGGCCAACCTGGTGAAGGCCTACGTGGACAAATACAAACACGCCCGCAAGAAATGAATGAGAATTAGAACGCCGTGCCGCCGGCGCCGCCCTCAGACCCGTTCAGCTGCTCAAGTGCAATTTCTTCTAGCTGGAAATCCGGCCTCCGGAAAACTGAAAGACGACCGGGGAGCCAACACTTTTTTTTTTTTTTGATATCTCTCTACCTTTTTCTTGAATGATGAAGATTTTTTTCTATAGATTTTCATATTTTGTTAGGAAAAAAAAGAGAAAAAAAAAAGAATGACCCAATCAGAAATTGTAATGCAAGAGCCCTTTATTTTGCATAGATCGTGTGACTTGGGGAAACTACTGTAAGGAGTGCAGGGTAGCATGGGGGGGTGGGGGGGGCAATTGATAATAAAAATGCTCAATAAACGACGTCAGCTCATGTAGTGGAGAGACTCTCCCAGGTTGTCAGCTGGTACAAGGATTTCCTCCTCTATGGCATCCTGATCGCATTGCTTATTAATGAATAATTCTCAATGTTCTTTTTTTAAAAATATTATATAATATTTCAGATGAAAGCCTAGTTTAAAAAAACTAAAAAACAACAAAAAAAAAACGGTGCATTGCCTTTATTGATTGGTGGCCCCCCAATGATGCTTGTGATTGTAATCAGGGCCCTGATTGGCTGAGAGAGAGCAAAGAAAAAAGTGGGACGGCCAATCAGCAGTGAGTGTGTAATGTAAGGTGCAGGTCGGCGGGGGGTCGGATCAGGTGAGAAAGCCCCGCCCCCTCCCTGCCTGCCTGAATGTGTAATAAATGTCAATGCGTGAACAGGAACTGTGCAAAGTCTCCAGAGAGTAGTGAAATAAATTAGCTGCTTCCTGATCTTCTCTGAGTGTCGCCGGGTTTGTTTTTGTTTTTTTTTGTCCTGGAGGAAGTGAATTCCTTCATTTTATTTCCTGCTGTTGTTCAGCCTCCATCTTTGCTGCTCTGTACTTCCTGGTGGTTTCATCTGCACATCGAACAATAAGTGGAAGCTTAATGGAGGTTTGATGCATTAGAGGTAAACGCAAATATGTAAAATAAATTATAATCGAGCAGGTTTAATTATGTTAAAAGAAAATCAGATCTTCTACTTTGGTTTTCCTTTTATCTATTTAATATTATTTTAATTACTTAAATAAATGTGATATTCAGGATTCCCACACACAGAAGAGGATTGCGGCTAAGGTTTTATAAAATCACAAATAATGCTTAGATTCTCATGTTTTTCTGCCAAAAAATGTGCTTTTTTTCTTGAATTAGATGTAACACAACTCATTTATGCAGTGATGTAGTTTTTATTTTGTTTTTATAGCTGTGTTCATCCTTGTTTTTAGGGACACGGTTAAGTAAAAAGACTGCACAGATTCTGTGAAAGTTAAATATAACTATCAATTTATACTTTTTTGTGTAAAATTAGATCTAAAAATAGGTATGGATGCGATTTATGACAACACTTCAGGTTATTACCCACATAAGTGAACATTCAAAATACTTGAAATCAACGTATTTGCAGTTTTAAAATGCAGCAATAAATAAAAATGAATAAATAAAGTTCAAGATTGCTCCAGTAATAATGCTAAAAACGGATTATTCCTCAGACTGTAAATGTACCTCCACAATAGATATTGTTGCATCTCCAGCGGTCTGCGGAATACTTGTCCCTCTTAGTGTAGATGTGTAGTATTAGTATTAAATAGTTGAAGCAGAGAAGTACTTAATATTTGATTGTGTTTTAGCTGCTCAGTGTTTCATCCCACCATTCATCCCCCTGTGTGTCCGCCTGTAGTTCTGCCTGCTGACCAGCAGGGGGCAGCAGCGCCACAGCCAAACCCCATTAAAGCTTTGTTTTAATCCGTCTGGTCACACATGATGAGATTCTCTGTTAATCTGCTTTATGAGGATAATTATAAACCCACAACTATGATGCTGCCTTTTTTTTAAATGTGCAGGCCTCTGTGACTAGAAAAATTATTTAACATAAAATACTTATATGACAAAGTATAGAGATTCATATTATCTTTAAGATGTTAATAGCTTACAAGACTAATACCTATTTACTTAATTGCATTTTAACGAGTTTTACAGAAAAATCTATATCTATTTCTGTATATGTGTGTATGTGTATATGTATATATGTATATGTACATGTGTATGTGTATATATATATATGTGTATATATATATGTGTATATATATATATATATATATATGTGTATATATATGTATATATGTATATGGGTCAGTCAATTATGTTTGGAAAGATGAGAAAGTCAAACTTTTTAAAATTCATCCCATCATAAAATGTACATTTACATTCATGTTGGTTTTAAAATTCCTTCAAAATTCAAAATTCTCCTAAAATTCATCCTTTTTTTCCCACAATATATATATATATACATATATATATGCATATATATACATGTATATATATATATGTATATGTATATATATGTATATATATGTATATATATATGTATATATATATATGTATATATATATGTATATGTTTATATGTATATATATATATATGTATATGTTTATATATATATATGGGAAAGCAATAGAGCACTTGATTTATTCATTAAACAAAAATCAACACTATTCCATCATATCACTTTTATAATAAAGTCACCTAAAAGATGAATTTGTGCAGTAATGTTAACTAGTCGTGTCCAGACAGTTCTGGAGAATTCTCCCTATCATCATCCTGTTATTCTGAGTCAGTTCATTCCCACCGACCAGGGGATCCCTCCCAGCTCCACACCAGCTTCTAGTTATCAACCTCGTTATCTGGCCCTTCACACAATAACCAGGATCAGGTGTGTTAGGAAGAAAAAATAAAAAACGCGGGACACACAAACGGCAGACAGGCCCAGCTTAGGTTTATCTTTCGATTTTTAATTGGACATTAATTACAGGATATACATAGTGTTTCATTGAAACAAGAGTGTAACACTGGCGGGCACAAGCCCTGTTTGCTGCTGAGGTCAAGAGATGGCTGACGTACTCTCCAACCGAGATGTGCGTAAAGAACGTTTTGCTGATTTTGGGGGGGGGGTGGAGGGGTCAGAAGGGGTCACGAGACGGCCGCCGCTGGATCAGTGGCTTCCACACGTAAGTTTTCACAGAATCAAACACAGTAGGATACTTCAGTCAGTCGTAACAAGAGATGAACAGTCTTAACTTTTTTTCTGAGGAAATTCAATATTACAGAATTCTCCAGCTCAGGAGGTTGTGATTGGGTTGGGGGGGCGGGGTGGGGGGGGGGACTCCAAGCTGGAGAATGTTTGTTTATACAGCTCCAATGCATTATTGTAAAAAAAGAAAAGTCTCCGAACAAAAAAAAAGCATATATACAGTTGAACTCAATAGATATATATACATATATATATACATACAATATTATATAAATATAGTAAAATAGATTAAATTACATTGATTTTTCTCACGTCTTCCATAAATAGATGTTGGACAATAGCAGTTTGGTGGTGTGTTGAGTTAGTGTTGGAAGCACAGTGCACCGACAGGCTGTCCACCTGCAGGGAAACACACGTCCACATCCAGCTCTCCGAAAAGTCCCCGAAGCGGAAAAACAACAAAAACAAAAAAACTGCAGCAACCGTACGACGAACAAAAAAAAAAGACAAAAAACAAAAAAATAAAACACATGAGAATCGGTGACAGGCTCTCGTCAGCAGTCTACTACGTTATTGGGGTTTTTGCAAGTTTTAACAGGTGTTTTACAACCACCGCATGTGGTCAGATTCAGCATTCTCCCATTAAGGAAGAACATTAGCCCCGCCCCTTGTGGTAAAGGGGGCGGGGCCAGTGGCCTCCAAGCAGCAGCAGCAGTAGTACTAGTAGTAGTAGTAGTAGTAGTAGTAGTAGAAGTAGTAGTAGTGTCGTGGCTGCACACGCGTTCCAACAAGATCTTCAGCAGGTTACAGATAGTTTGGTCTTGTGATACTCGGCAGCTCCCAGTGTCGGTGGGGGGTCGTGGGGGGGTTTAAAGGCAAGTTTTGTTCACTTAACACTACGGTTCTACAAGGAAAGCTGACGCCATGGAAGCGAAGCCACGAGGCCTCGGTACAAATACTGAAATGAGGCGGCGGGTCGGGCCTGCTCCGTGAAATCTGACGTGTCTTTAGTCGTTTTTTTTGTTGTTTTTTTTTGTTTTTCCACAAGTGTGCTGAACAGTAAGTGCTTTTCAATATACAAAGATGCTTTACAAATACGTTTTTGGCAAAGTAAAAAATAAAAAAAAGGAGGAAAAACAAAAGAACCCAATGGAAGGAACGTAATTGTTCTCGAGAGGGAAAAAAAACGGAAAAGTTCAAGTCTGATGCCTCCTGCCGCTGTCGGATCTTCATGTGTTTTTTTCTCAGCAGGTCCCGAGCTTCATTTCAAACCGTACCTGAGCGTAAAGCTGCGTGTTTTTGTACTCTACGACGACTTTTTGATTCCGAGGCACCTTCAAATATTTTGTTTTTTTCAGCTGTACCTTAACTACAAAAAAAAAAGACATTAAGGGTAAAAACGAGCAAAAAAAACGACGGTGAAAAAAAAGTTATAATAAAAAGAGGAAAAACAAGTAAAACACCATCTTTTAGCCTATAACAGCATACTGTACAAAGTTCAGATACATTCTCTTGGAATGGCATGGTCTACAGCTCGGGAAATAAAAGCCGAGCATCGAGTGAGTTCTTGTGTTTGTGTTTTTTTCTTCTTCTAAAATAGGTTTTTGGATCTTCTCGTTGGTTGCGTGGTCGCAGCAGTCCGGCGCCCCAAAAAAAGAAAAAAGCCTCCTTTCCTCTGGTCCGGGGGGGCCCGGGGGTCGGGGGGGTCAGGCGGCAGCAGCGGAGGTCGGCGTCTAGTCACCCCCCGGGCTGGGGCGGGTCCAGTCCAGGACGATGAGGCTCATGCAGCCGATCATCACCACGAAGCCACAGACCAGGAAGGCTGCAGCCTGGAGAGGAGGACGGAGGAGAGGTAAATACCACGGTGTGATGGTTAAAAATAGGAAAAATGGACTCACAGAGGCCCCCTGGTGGCCAGGGAGAGCACTGCAGCCTAAATACTACACATATGTATGATAATATAATAATGTATATATAATATTATAACATATATAATAATAAAATAACATATATAGAATAATTTAATAAGATTATATTATCGGTTTTATTTTTTACATAGTAATATCAGGAATGGTTAAAAAGGAGAAGGAGGGCCCCCTGGTGGTTAGGGAGCCCACTGCAGCCTAAAAAACAAATAGGCATAACATATATATAATAATAAAATAATATAATAAGATGTGATAATATTTTTTTTTACTTATTTCATATCAGGAATGCAGCCTAAAAAACAAATATGTATAAGATATAATAATATAATATTAATAATTAAAATAACAAATATATATATAATATAATAACATATATATGATAATAGAATAACATATATAATAACTTAATAGTATGTTATATTATAGGTTTCATTTTTTAATAGTTGATATCAGGAATGGTTAAAAATTGGAAAAAAGATGGACTCACTGGGGCCCCTGGTGGTCAGGGAGCCCACTGCAGCCTAAAAACTAAATAGGCATAACATATATATATATAATAATAACATATATGATAATATATTAAGATGTGATAATATATATGTTTTTACATAGTTCATATCAGGAAGTTTTGGTTCTTTTTTTCCATCCATCCTCATCTAATTATTGTTAGCTTTGGAAAACTTGAGTTTTTAAATGCATATGATGCTGCAAAATAAAGGTACGGAAAGAGACGAAAAAGAAAGTCTTCCCTCAAATCTAAACTTGTCCATTTTAGACCTAAACTGAATTATCTCCAGGTTGTGGACTGTAAAAGCCGTATCTGTGATTTGTGATTTTTTTTTTTATTATTCCAAATAAAATGGACTTGGAGTCTTACCCCGATCTTTTGCACTGACTTCATGGACTCCTTCTTGACCAGTTTGAGGTAGAAGGCCGAGGGCAGGATGAAGATGAGCATGGCAGCAGCAGAGGCACCTGGGGAGGGAAGAAATTAGAAATTAGTTTTTTAGCCATAAGAACTTCTATCTGACGTGGTTTATAAGTGTTATCCTGTAGGGGGCGCTGTAGGGCCGATAACACAAATTATTAGAATACTGGCAAAAAGTTCAGGACTTTTATTACGTTATTAGCACTATTATATCGCCTATAATATATGATACCTTTCTTAAGTTGGTCTGTTTTTTACATTAAACTCAACAGTGCCCCCCATTGTTTACTGGTGGTACTGCTCCATTTCGTCTGTAATCGTAAGCTCCCAGTTTCATGTCAAAAGTACTGATAAAACTGACAGAAATTACAGATATGGAAGTGAATTAAAAAACAAAAGTAAAAGTTTAAAGTCCACGTCCTTCTTAAAAAATCTCAGTTTCTCGGCTTTTAGTGTGAAAGGTTTTCCGAGTGAACAAACAACAAACGATTTTTGTCCAAATTTCGATGACGTTTCAACGTTAGAACACTGACCGATGAAGCCGAAGATGTCCTTGATGGTGGGAACGAAGATGACCAGGCAGTTGGTGGAGGCCAGCAGCACGAAGGTGATGATGCCGTGGCGGATCCAGCTGAACTCCTTGGAGGCGCAGAGCAGCTGGTTGACGGAGGTACGGATCTGCACGGGCGAGACAAGACAAAGGTCAGAGCAAAGGTCACTTCCTGCTCCGCTAGGACACTACGATGGGTGGGGGGCGGCGGACACTCACGGGGAACAGCACCACGGGGACGGTGAGGGTGACGGCGGTCAGCACGGCCAGGCGGACGATCATCAGCAGGATGTCGAAGGAGTAGACGTGGGTGTAGGTCTTCAGCAGCTCGTCCTCCACACGGGCTGTTGGAGAGAAAGAAAGAAACCGTGAAGAGCTGGGAAACAACTTTCGAGTGACCACACGGTTCCCACATGTCACATGACGCTCTAAAGCCCTGGCTATTGGCTGTACGTGGGTTATACCATAGACAAAGTTGGCCACATAAAACACATTTTTTTTTCAGAATATTACTTTTTATTCCTAAAGATCTGTATTTTGACATATCTGTACATATTAGATACTATATTAGTAGGATGCTATATATTATTATTGATGTTGGTGATCAGACATTTCTAGTAGTTTCTCATTGGTTTTACAGCTGCTATCTCTTGATTCCAAGCTTCCATTGGCTCGTAAATGGTGTCAATTAAGGACTCTAATAACCATAATTGTTCTGGTATTTGTAGATAGAAACCAACGACTGAAGCGTCGTATTTCGTTTTCCAAAAAAGCAATTGGAAAATTTCTTTCTTTACATTTTTTACTCACTTAGTTTTTTTTAGATATAGGTTGAGAGGTCCGTTCATAGTAAAAGCTTCGTATACCTTTTATGCATGCAAAAAACACTAAGAACAAGTCAAACAAAATGATAATTTTCATCAACAACTGAAAAGATTTTGCTCATGTCCTCAATGGAAACGATACAAATGTTTTTTGGCTTAATACACACAGCACCATCTGGTGGATTTTTTTAGCATAGCAGAACTAAACCAAGTGGCAGCAATGGTTGATTCAGGTTGAGTTGATCTGTTATTTAATGGGATATAGTGACTCCACCTGTTCTTTGTGTGTGTGTTCGTGACACTTTAATTAGATTACTCCTCTGTTTAAAATCTCTTGCTGTGTTTTTTTTTAGATTTTAAATTCGTCCTTCCTGTGACTGCCCAGACTTTTTTGGCGCCTTTGTAAAAATCGGTTCAGATCAGGTCAGAACGAGTCCCGTCGCTTATTATGTAACTACGCCTGTGGGTTTAGCACGGGTTGTGGTTGTTGAGGATCTCTGTGCTCACTATCACGTTCTTGCGTAACCTCGTGTCCCTGGAACGTTCCCGAGGTCCCTGCCATGATAAACACTGGTCAGGTGGTCAGGTGGTCAGATGGTCTGGGGGTCAGGTGGTCTAAGCGTCAGGTGGGTCAGGTGGTCTGGTGGTCAGATGGTCTGGGGGTCAGGTGGTCTGGGGGTCTGGTGGTCTGGTGGTCAGGGGGTCTGTGGGTCAGGTGGTCAGGTGGTCAGGGGGTCTGGTGGTCAGGGGGTCTGGTGGTCAGGTGGGTCAGGTGATTTGGGGGTCAGATGGTCTGGGGGTCAGATGGTCTGGGGGTCAGGTGGTCTGGTGGTGAGGTGGTCTGGTGGTCAGGGGGTCAGATGGTCTGGGGGTCAGGTGGTCTGGGGGTCAGATGGTCTGGTGGTCTGGGGGTCAGGTGGTCTGGTGGTCTGGGGGTCAGGTGGTCAGTTGGGTCAGGTGATTTGGGAGTCACATGGTCTGGTGGTCTGGGGGTCAAGTAGTCAGGTGGGTCAGGTGATTTGGGGGTCACATGGTCAGGTAGTCTGGTGGTCAGGTGGTCTGGTGGTCTGGTGGTCTGGGGTCAGGTGGTCGGGTGGTCTGGGGTCAGGTGGTCAGGTGGTCTGGGGTCAGGTGGGCGTTTTCACAGCCTCCACTCCAAGACTTCACTATTTAATTCGGATCGGAAGCTACTTCCCATCCAACTTTTGTCGGATGTTTGATCAGGATTCAGACGACGAAAAACGTGACGAAAAATCGCTAACTTATCAGGAGGAAGCTCCACGCTGCTGCTGACACAGATTGAGCGTTCGTAGTGTCTGTACTCACTGTAGAAGGTGAGGTACCCGAACAGAGCGGCCAGCAGGTACATGATGAACATGGACAGGAACGACAAGTTGGCGACGCCCTGCATCTTCCTGCGGGAGCGACTGTGGTGGCGAGAGGAAAAAGAGGGGGGGCGTTTGATTTACACACCTGGACGTCTCATCTCAATCATTTTGGATAAAAACTCTGTGGCGATGCACTCACTCTTTGAGCTCCTCGTACATGGGCAGGATGGCGGGGTGGCACACGAAGGCGAAGGTCAGGATGGGGACGGCGTAGACCGTCTGCGGGGACGAGAAAACGACCCGTCAGATTTGATGTTTGACAGACAGGCGCCACACACACACACACACACACACAGCATTTACCTGAGAGTTGAAGACGAAGTACTTGGGCGTGCAGGCGTCCTCGTAGTCCACGGCGGCGGTGGCGTTGTCGTGGGACGCGTTGGCTCTGCTGGACGTGTCGTTGTGGCCGTGGGGGGGCAGGGGACACGGGATCTGGAACTTCTTAATGATCACCTGGAGGAGAAAAACGAGGGGGGGGGGGGTTAGTTCTGGCCTTTTCAGACGCGTTCTTTCCAAAAGAGTTTCACTGTTCCATTCACCAGGAAATTATTCCTCCTCTCTGACTAACACTCATTGGGCAACATCTGGCAGACTCCACTGATACTGTAGGAAACACACGTGTGTGTGAGTGTGTGTGTGTGTGTGTGTGTGTGCGTAATAAACACTGAAGCTTTTACTCACCACTATCAGAAAGAACACCATGCACAGCAGGGACAGACCACTGGTGTAACCAAGGTAACCTGAGGACAACAGAACAACAACATGAGCCACGCCCCCTTACGACACACACACACACACACACACTCACACACACACACACACACGCGCGCTGCGTACCGAGGTTCCTCAGCAGAGACAGAGGCAGGATGATGGTCAACGTGACCAGCAGAACCAGGTAATCTCCGTTGGTGTACCACTCTCTGAAAAACACAGAAGACAGAAAAAAACTCAATAAAAGTGTAAAATCATGTTAAAGAGGAAAATCAAACCTGATCTATATAATATCTATGTATCTGCTCTATGGCTCTGTCTAAAGCCTGGAATCAGATCTGATGATATCAGTTTCCGTGCTTTTCAGATCAGGAAGTTTTAGTTCTTTTTTTCCATCTATTCTTATCCAGTTCGAACACTGGAATTAAAACCTTGCATAGAAAGAGAGCGATTGCAGTATATGCAGTTTTTAAATGCATAGAAAGCTGCACAATTAGTCATTTTTTAAGTCTTTTCTTAAATCTAAACTTGTCCATTTCAGACTGAACTTGACTGTAAAACCCAAACGGCACGCAGCGGTTCTGACCACATGCATCATCCTCATCATCAAACTCATCACTCGGCTGAGCATTAGCATCACTTTAAATCCACTTCAGGTCCAGGCTGACGGGAACAGACCCAACAAAGATCCGATCACCCTCCTCCGCTCCGTCTCGCTGCGACACAGCGTCCCAGCTCCTCAAAGAGCTCTTTGACCCCCCCCCCCCCCCCCTCCCATCCCCGCCCCCCATGAACACAAAGCTTCACCTTCGAGACGCTCGGCTCCGGAAAAGAAAAAAAAAAAAAAACAACCACAGCCGGCGGCCATTTTGCTCGACCTGGAGCATTTTAGATCTCTAACGAAGCCTCATCAATTGGTCTTAATTAAAAGCTGATAATAAAGGAGCTGTGGCATTTCCTGACCTCTAGTGGCTACAGAACCTTGTTTGTTTCCAACAAGAAGCTTAAAGTGCAGAGGTTTAACAAACTGAACTCACCCGTTGTCCGTTCCGATAAACGCTTTGATGACGATGGGCAGCTCGTACTTGACGATGTAGAGGTAGCTGGACATGGCTGGAAAACAAAACAGCTGCTATTAATGCGTGTTCACCCTCTTAAAGCGAACAAAACGCCACATCGTGCCCACGCCATGAGGTTGTTTCCCTGGAACAGGAAGAATGTTACGATGCTCCTGGAAGTTTTCACTGGGAACTCGGCCACATTCCAGAAACACGCACCAGCCAAGACTTTCCCTCTTCCTTTTTCATTTCCCCTCATACACACACAGTTTCAGTCACAGAGGAGCAGTGTGCTTCAGCTCCTGGAATGAATATATAAAAAATAAACGTTGCGTAACGCTCACCTCCGATGTTCTGCATGGTGATGGAGATGGAGGCGGCCAGCTTCCCCGGCATGCCGAAGGCTTTGTAGCCGAGCTGCTCGTACACCAGCGCTCCTGTAGGGAGAGAGCGGTTTAGGTTAGAGTCAGAGGAGTGTGACAGGAAAGTGTGGGTCGGGGTCAGGAGTCAGACTCACCTCCTTCATTGGCCGTCTTCAGCAGCAAATGGACAGAATACAACGAGAAGATGGCGACGGCCACGAGGAGAATCCTGCAAACAGACGAGAGAGAGAGAGAGAGAGGTGGTGGTGAGCGACAGACATCCAGAACAAACAGGGGTCATCGACCTTTCACTGAGAATCTCTGCTGTTTCACGTCCAGTCAATCAACATAGAAAAAAACTCAAACTTTGTGTCAATTCGCCAATTTCTGCTTGTTTGAGGACACGTTTTGCAGCCGGGACCTTGAAGGCAGCGGCGTTCTGCAGGTTCTGCAGGTTCCGTGCATCATCAGCAGGGCCCGCTGAGGACGAGCGAACGGATCCTGTTAACGGCGCCGAGCCAGCAGCCCGTATTAATAGTTCTGGTGGAAACGGATCTGCAGCCGTTTGAGCTGCGACCTGTCATATATATACATATATATATATATACACACACACACACACACACAAGCTGTAGGTGACCTTTTCGTGTTCTCCCTGCGGAAAACGAGACGAGGCGGCGTTTTTGGAACTGTGGGGGAAACGCATCTGATTGGTCGGCGTGCCGCTCCATTCACAACCCGCTGCGAGCCCACTTCACCCCCCAGGGTTTACATAACAAACGCTGCAGGGATTAGCCTGGCTAAGCTGCTTCTGTCTGTGTGTGTGTGTGTGTGTGTGTGTGTGTGTGTGTGTGACATACTACTGCCAGTCATGTGCCTACAAAGTGGCTTTTAGCCTCTATGTTCATGTTCTGACGGCGTTGCAGGGAAATAAATGCAGGACGTGGTTGATTAAAGACGGTTTGATCTGTGGCGGCTCGCAGGTGGATCTCACAGACAATAATCTGATTGGAGCTCTAGTGTAGTAAACACTGACCCGGACAGCCAATCAGATTCCACGCATGTGAATCTGATTAATGATTATCACAGTGGGAGCTCAGATCACAGAGAATAGCCGATAGGTGTGTGTGTGTGCGTGTGTGTGTTTTCCCCCCAAATAAGAACAGACACGATGTGCAATGCTTTTATCTACAGCAAACATGACAGGCAGGACTCCAGCTGCACTTTTGTAAACTCTCTACTCCTGCAGCTCGGGGTCGAACACACACACACACACACACACACACACACACACACACTCTGCAGTCGTTTCATTGCATCATGAACCTGCAACGCTGCAGCAGCTGAAAGCAGAAAAATAACCAAAAAGAAAAAAACGCTTCCTCCTCTGCAGATATTTATCGCCTCTGTAGCAACACTCACACAAACAGGGCGATGCCGGTGTTGGCCATGGCGTAGGACAGGCCCAGGATGCCGCTGCCCATGATGGCGTTGCCCAGGTTGAAGACGGACATGCCGAAGGAGGCGTTGCCCTGGTGCTGCGGAGGGAAGGCACATTTAGAGGAAACAAACAAAGCAGAAAACACACACACACACGGCGCTGGAGAAGCTCTTACATATTCCGTCTCATATTTCTTCTTGCCCAGGTTGTGTTCAGGGAGGAAGTTCTGACTCTCGGCGTCTACGTCGGAGTATTGTCTGTGAAAGAGGGAGACGTGTATTTACAGCGGTGCATGACGCATTCAGGTGCTTTACTGGGGTGCTGCTGTGTTCCTGAGCCTCACCCGTTGAGCGGCAGCTTCTTGGGGTACGGGTACTCGTTGCTGTTGGTGCTGCTGCTGTCGTCCTCGTGAAACACGTTCAGGCGGTTCATCTCCGTTTTGGCGGTGGCCTGTTTCATGCTGCGGGAAACCAGTGATGAAAAATGAATGATTGCATGTATTAAATCTGCATTTGCCTGTTTTATATAACTCAGGTGTAATAGCAGAGTCCCTCCTCGGTTTCTTACATCACTGGAACAACCGTCTTTTGTTTCTTGTTATTTGTGAAAACCAAAAAAAATCTAATAAAAATCTGTTGTTTCTTCTTGTGAACTGTCTTTTAAAATCTAAGCCTATTAGTACTTTTATTATCTGCACTGTTATTCATTTATAAACCTAAAAGCATTTTTCCTCTCTTCTCTTTTATCCTCTGGCAGTGCGCGTTCACGCCCTTTTAGAATAATGAATATTATAGTGAGCGGTGCGCGCCGCAGCGAGTCTCGGGTCATGTGACTTTTCAGTGGAGGGAGGAGGGGTGAGGAGGAGGAGGAGGAGGGAGGGGGGAGGGGGGCAGGGGGGGGTGACGCACCGGCAGTGGAAAAATACCAGACCGGCAGCATCCGCGTCCAGCGACATCACCTCAGCCGCTGAATGACAAAAAGCCGCAGTAACGCTGCTGAGTTTGCGCCGAATCAGTTGAAAACGCAAATTAAAGAAAAAAAAGAAGAATAAAAAACAGGGTGTGACATCTCCCCCATCTCTCTGTGTCTCTCTGTGTGTCTCTAACACACGTTTTAGGACTTTTCTGATTAGATGTTGAAAACCATCCTGAACGTGTCCTGAACGCTCCTTTTGGCGCAGACGTGCGGCCGCGGCTCGTGCGCATCGCGTTGTTTCCACAGCCGGCTCCGATGGAAACAATGGCACGTGTTGTGTGTGTGTGTGTGTGTGTGTGTGTGTGTGTCCGTGGCTCCACGATCTGCGGCTTTTCGCCCGTTACGCACCGAGCCGCTAAAACGCGTCTGTGTGTGTGTGTGTGTGTGTGTGTGTGTGTGTGTGTGTGTGCAGCATCACCGCTGGCCTGTTCACACCAGACAGAAACGACATTTTCTTCGCTCTTTTTTTTTTTTTTTTTGGGGGGGGGGTGCCACACTTAATGAATAAGCACAGAGGCTGGTTAT